>PVKM010029343.1:0-17827 GCA_004027735.1 Carollia perspicillata | reverse complement strand
AGACTAATGTTCACCAAGAATGTAGTAACTAAAACTGTTAGAGATTGACGGGTTGCCTTCGAGTGTCTTGATGTCATTTAGAACAATCAGGGTAGCCTCTTATAATCTCCTTACCAGTCTTACTTTCTTCTAGCTGATCTTCTCATTGTCTCTTTCAGTACGAAAGTCTTCTTCAACAAAGTGTTTAGGAGCAAAGTAAGTTCCTGACATTTGTCAACTCTGCACCATGTGTTGCTTCCAGCAGTAGGCTTGTCTTTTTCTCGGATGTCTTGCCTTTTGATCTTTATATATTTTCATATAAAAGTTAATTTCTTAAAATGTTAATTTTATTATTTTAATAACCAAGATAACACATGTTCATCACTAAAAATTCTAAATAGAAGGCTACACAGAAGAGAGGACAAATTCCTTCGTCTTCTCACCCTTCCTTTTCCATTCCCAAACGTGAGGAACTACTGCCGGAAGTTTTGTGTGTCTTCCCAGCACTTTATTTTTTTGCCCGTAAACAAGTACATCTTTTTAAGTTATTTTTAAATCAAATGATGGTTTACAAAACCAAATAAACTAAAAGATACACATTTTTTTTTTTTGTCCTGCATGGGTGGCTCAGTTGGTGGGAACATTGTCCTGTGTACCAAGAGGTTGTGGGTTCGATCCCCAGCCAGGGCACATATCTGAGTGGCGGGTTCAATCTCCAGTTGCAGTGTGTATGCGAGGCAACCAATCAGTGTTTCTCCATCACATCAGCGTGTCTCTCTCTATGTATGTATCTCCCCCTCTCTCTAAAATTAATGAGCATACCCTTGGGTGAGGATTAAAATACACACGCACTTACATACACACCCACAGTTTTCAAAGTGGCACTTCCTCAGCAGCTACACCTCCACAGTCCTGACAATGAGAGACACTGTCCCCAACGCTTCCTACCTCTTCCTTTCTGTTGTTTCCTTCATCTCTCTAAATGTGTTTACCCTCCTCTTACAGTGGGTGAAGAGCATGGTGTTTTAACCTCCCACCGTTTCTTCTTTCAACCTAGTTATGTCACATTTTTTTCTATAATTCATTGTTTATACTCCAGGGCAGGATAAATGTTGTTCACTGATGAGCTAAATAATAAACTGTATTTCAGTCATTTTTTTGGTCAGCGTTTTTCTCTGGGGTTAATAATTGCCTCGCGGTGCAGGGGTGCATGTGAGTGCGTCGCTAGCTTATTCTTCCCTGCTTCATAAACAGATCTGCGGAGTCTTTCAGAACTTGGTGAACATTTCCAATAACACGTCAATTCCTTTTTCTTCTTAAATAAAGACTTCCTTTTAGAATCCTTTGTCTCTTCTGATCAGGACTGGTTGTTCTCTTGCATCTTACACATTTGTCATCCTGGGGCCTTGTTTCACCATTGTCCTGGAGTTAAGTTCTTTCCTATGTTAAATCCCCTGTTTCTGGACACAATGTTATCTTATTTCTTGGTTTATTTTCTTATTTTTCCTAGGACATATCCTTCTGTGGTTTTCCGAGGGAGGGTTCAAGGGGGAGAGATAGTTTTAAAATTTCTCTCACATCTAAAAATGTTCATATTCTGCCCTTAAACTTGATATTTTGGCTGGGTATTGAATTCTCAGATATAAATAATTCTGAAAATGTTATTCCATTGTCTGCTAATGTTCCCATTCAAAAATCCGTGACTCTTCTGCTTCCTTATTCTTCATATGCTACACTATTTTCTATGGAAAGTCTTAGAAACATTTTTTTGATATTCTCAAATTTAACGGAGGATCTGTTTGGTGTAGATTTTCTTCTTTCCTACCCCTTCTGGGGCCCTTTAAACTTGAGATTTAGTTCTTTATAAGAAATTTTAATTTTGTACTCATTTGCAAATATTTTCCTCTCCATTTTCTCTTACTGTAACTTCTTTTGGCTGGAGGACTACCTTGATTGATTTCTTTTTTCTCAAAGTTTTGTCTACAATTGTTTACTTTTTGCTACCCCAAAAATGTCCTAGAGACATCATCCAGCCATTATTTTTGTTTGTATTTTGGCTTTTGTAGATTCTCTTTTCTTTTTTCTTTTTTTTGGAAAGTCTTAAGAGCTCTTTTTATTTTTCAGATATTCCCTTTTTTATTCCAGTATCTGTTTTTGTCTCAAGGATATTTTTCTGGGGATTTGCTTTTCCTTTTCAAAGTATTATAATTTTTCTGCATTAATCTCTTTTCTCTGATTTGTTTGCTTATGTTCTTTGTTTTTGTGCTAGACCCTTTCTTCCAAAGTTTGGAATTCCTAGGTGTTTTGCGGTAGTATGGCACTACACAGCTTTCTTTCCACTGCGTCCTCTCCGGGCAGTTCCCGGGGTGAGGAGTGCAGGTGTCAGAGACCGTGAAGATGCATAACCCAGATGCTCTTCTCATCAGTCCCGCTTCCTCTAGAGCCATGAGTTGAGGAAATACACCTTTCGTGTGCTCCTCCAAGGGCCAGTTCACACCCCAGCCCTCTGTTTTCTGAGTGGAAGGTTATCACTCGAGTGTCTCTATATCCTACATTTACACACACAACTCTCAGCCTGGCTGAATGATGGAAAGGTGTTTAATGGCTTTTGGCAGCCATTCTGGGTCAGTGTGGATATCACATATTTGGCAGAAATTCTTCCACATCTGTGGTTTGGAGTTGTTTCCCAGTTTATTCATTAGGTTTTATTGTTTCATTTTTTGTTGGGGGGGAAACTCAGGGAATCAAATAAATATGTTTTTCTTGGAAGTTGCTGAGAAATTCTTTTAAATCTAAGTTGCTCTTGGCATTTTTAAGGGTTTTTGTTATTTCCGGTGTTTACTTTCATTTATTTAACAACTTTTGAGCACCTACTAAGCCCAGAACCCGACGGTAACTCTTTCATGTCCTTACGTTACCTTGGTATCTTTGGTTATGTGATTTTCTTCATACTTCCCCGTTTTGTCTTTTCAAAAGTTTTGGCCCTGGGAAAGCTCCCTTTGCATCCACAATGATTTCAGAAGGCTCTTTGTACCGTCCACAGAATGCTTTGGCTTAAGTGGTTCAGGTCACATCTTTGGGAGTCCCTAAACTTTTAGGGTCAGTGTGACTGTTAAACACGTGCTGTGGAATTACATCGTAGAGTTGCATCAAAAGTGAATTTATGAAAATGTAGATGTAAGTGTTCAGCACCCCCAAAGGGGAAAGGATGAAGAGAGAGAAGAAGAAGAACTAAGTTATGCAAAAAGCTCTTTGAAATGGGGTCTGTCGTCTCCTCAGTTGGCCTCAGTTCTGCATGCCTCACCTGTGGTGCTGTCCAGTGGTACTAAGTGTTTGTGTAACTGCAGACTCAAACCAAGCCTCCCCTGGTGCTCTCTGAAGGCGGCATGGCCTTCTCCACCACTAGGGGCGATTGCAGGCTGTGGCGGTTTCAACGGTGCGGAAACATGGTCTTGAGGCCACCAGTGGATACCTTCAAAATACACTTTAAAGAGTAATTTGCAGTCTTTGTGATTTTTCACCATGCACCCTGATCCTAGTCGTTATTAAATAGCATTCCTAAAGTCAGTGGGAATATATATATATATATATAAGACCTGTGCTCATTTTCTGTTATCGCAGCCATTAGGAGCACAAGGTCACTGTCACCCCAAATGCCTTCCACTTTTACTTTCTGAGCTTCCACTGGGTAGTTCAGACTTAGCTCAGGAGCCTTAAAGATGAAAATGTGGGTGAGGGTGGAGAGGACAGATTGGGGATTTCACAAGCTCTTCTTAAAGTTAAATGAAACTTAGAGTTTATAAACTTACAAAACCTTAGCAGTGCACTAAATATTTAACAAGTACAGCATAGCTACCAGTTGATCAGAAAAGACCCTCAGCCAAAGCGGGCCACTGCCGCGAACGGAACGTTAGCCACTTACAGCTCCTCTGTCCTGCTGTCTCACTCTGCCTCTGACAGTCTGAGGTCTGCAGTGTTCGTTTCCCTCAGCTGCTCCATTTCCACAGCAGTAGTCCTGTTCCCTCCTTCTTCGTTCCGATATTCTGGTCTCCAGCCCATTTGTTTCATGAGTTCCTCGATTTTCCAACACATTTTTTTCATCTGGGTACCTGAAGAGTTACTTCATCTCAAAGGGTTTAAATTGGATTTACTCTTTGAAGGCGCTGTGCTCCCCGGCCCGGCTCGATCTCCGCAGGAACGCCTGATGGAATCCATGGACTGTGTGTCTGTGACTGCAGGCACAGACTTTTCTATGTGAATTATTGGCGTTCTGCTCGTGTGCTGATTATTTCAGGTCTCCCCTCAGGTCTTCCCAACTTGTCTGTTTTCTTCATGTTGCCTGAATTATGCACACACACACACACCACATCCACTTCCTTTGTTTCACTGGAGAAGAAGCTGATTTTGTGTGACTTTAATATTTCTGTTGGTTGTCTTTAAAGGTGTTTGGTGGACTTAATCTCTCGTCTCACTTGGTTATTGGCTTATGGAAGAGACCTCTGACTTCCTGCATAACACCCAGAGTACAGTTTTCTGTAAGAGTAGAACACCCATAGTTTTGCATGTGTTTGGTCAGACTGCCCAAGTTAGTAATAAGGTTACATTTTAAATGTTTTATGAAAATATTTTATTTAAAATATTTAAAAATCAGCAAATATTTTTCAGAATAAAGAGCAAAGAGGAGAAAACTCTTCTCAAGGACAAAATAGTAAAACTTTTCATCTTAACACTTTACAACCAGTCCTCAGTTTTTCACTGGGGTGGTCAGTACATTTTTGTTGAAAAAATAATACTTAGGCTCTTTGTAAATTTTGTAATACCTTGTACCTTGTATGTGAATTACTGTCATATATACATTATACAGACTGCTGGGGTTTTTTAGAAGGCAGGGAGAAACCTGTTGTTTTTCAACGCGTGTTAGTCCACAGCATACTCGTGTGTCAGCACTTCATAGTTTTCCGAGGGGGGATCGTTTGAATCAGCCCACAAGCACTCAGGTGAATTTCTCGTACCGACCAATAAGCCATTCAAGATGGGGATCCTGGTTTTTTTTAATCAGACAGTGAACATGACTTTTAAAAGATGCTGGACTGTGTCCTAGTGTGTACTGTCAAATAAAACCACTGATAATAGGACAGGGGTCTAATAAATCACTGCAAACTGCGGATAATGCAAACAACAGAATTTTTGCCAAAAGCTTACCCCCGAATCCTATAATGTAACCTTTTAGCAAACACATACACTGAAGCTCAGTGGACTGAGGTTTTCATGTTTGTTTCCTGCCCTTTTTCCACATTGTCCGTCCTCTGTAGGAGCAAAAATACAGGTAGGAACAGGGGAAATCCACACAGGTCATTATTAGCATCGTGTTAACTAGGAACGTTTGTAGAACTATTAAAACAAAAAAACGACTTAAAGTAATAAGAAAGCTATTATCTTCATCTTCAAATGAGCACTATTTCACAATAGTTTTATTGGTTTAAAATGCCAGATGTAGGGCACTGAGACATCGGGAAAGGCATTGTTACATGTGTGCGGCATCTGGGTTAAATAGACCTACTGTACTGACACTGAAAACTAAGCAGCTAAATTAAAACATTGATTTCTCTTTCATATGTTTGTATGCTGTGGAGAGGGGAAAAAAGGAAAATAAATTATGGCTCAAATAGCTATGATAGTTACTTAACTAAATACTAGGTATGTTTCCTGACTTGTTTTCTTATCAGCCTCCTCACGCAGGAAATAGGAATCCTAAGCACGCTGACTGCTTCGAGCTGGTGTGAGAATTAGATGCTTTCCACACCTGCGGTCAACAGACTATGGCCCCCAGGCCAAACCCAGCCCGCCATCTGTTACTGTACAGCTTGCAGGCAAATAGTGGTTTTTACAACTTTAAGTGGTTGAAAAATAACAAAATAAGTATTTCAGAACATGTAAAAATTCAGATTTCAGTGTCTGAAGGACGGTTTTATTGGAGCCCAGACACACACACATTCACTTAGGAATCGTCTGTCCATAAATGCTTCCCTGCTACATTGGCAGCGTGGAGTAATCACAGCAGAGGTGGTGTGGCCTGCAGAGCCTGAGACATTTACTCCCAGTCCTTTGCAGAAGAGCTTGCCAGTCTGTTTACACGCTCAAGTACTTTGAACAATCTGGTTTATATTCTCACTAAACAAATGTTAATTATTATCATTATTATTATTAAATTTTATGTGAAATTGATAATGTTCATTTAGCTAAAAATGTATCAGTTTGAAAAGTTTCATAATATATTGTTCCTGAAAATAGGCCTAAAAAGAAAAAACCTTATTAATTATGATAAATTACTGTTTAAAAATGTACAAATGTTTTAGGACTATAACGCACCTGCCTCATTTAACAATGAACTGATTTTCAGAATATTTTATATACTGGGATGGGCAAAAGTAGATGTATAGTTGTGAGTACACGAAACAGTTTATTCTGGTGTTATTATTTATTATTATGTTGTTTTCTGTATAAGAACTATAAACCTACTTTTGCCCATCCCTGTATTTCATATGAGAAAACTTTTAAATCGAGAGGTTACGCCTCCTTTCTCCTTAATTTTCTTGCCATGTGATCAGTGCATCTCCTTACTGGCATCCTGTAGTCTCACACCTAGTCTGGGTCCCTATCTCAGTTCTCCAGTGTTACCTACTGTCTGATTCTGTCCTGTTGCAATTCTAGCCATGTGCCTGCAGTCTTTGGAGGGAAGAAAAGGTATGGGTGCCAAGAGTTAATGACAAGAACTTCGGTGTGTATGTGGTTGTGGCTGGGTCAGGTCACATGGTACCCCAGTTGACAGGGCCCCAAAATGCAATCCATAGAAGCTCTTTGAGTTTCTCTCTTTAGACACAGACAAACCAAATTCTTATCCTAATGCCAACATCTTTTTACTGTGTTAGCCAAAGAATTAAACAACAACATGTTTCTAGTCCCAAATTGACCCATAAAAGTTTTGGAGGCAATAAAAGAAATATTTTACTGAATTGCCCTAGCTTATGTCATTCCATCCCTATTATCCCCAGACTTAGACTTTCCTGGAAAAACACAGTAGGAATTTGCTCAGATTCAGTGAGATGTACTGACGTGTACATACATAATTGGTTTGTGTGGGTAGATCAAATCTTCCTTGGACCTTTTCAGGGTATTTGGGGTTTCCAAACACAGTTGTGTCATCAGGTCTGTTTTCTTTTTAATCCCTACCACTACCTCCCCACAGTCTGCTTCTGTATCTCTGTATCCGAAGTCTTCAGCAGTTTGACCAAGTCACTGTTTATCACCTGTGATATCAGAAAGTGGACCACCAGCCAGCAGAAGCCGACATTCAGGCACACGCCGCTCCTTGCTAACAGCTCTGATGCAGTGTGCAGAGTACTTTTCCAGGTTGAACAGTGCTTTGCATTCGCCAAGCTAGCTAGTGCTAGAAACTGAGTCGGCTTTAAGGGAAAGTTCCCCCACTAGGAAACTGAAATTTGACTTTTGTTATAAAGTAGAACTATCTTCTAAGTTAGGAATATCGAAGCTATTTAACTTCACAGTGCCCCAGAAAACCTCTTCAAAATATCCAAAATTAAAAACTTGACAAAAAGAAAAACTAAAATAATGGTTAATAACTCCAGTATATAAAGAGGTCTTTGGCTACTCCGTTTCCTACGCTGTACTTTACATCCCCCTGGGTATTCTGTAAGTGTCTATTAGTATTTCTCCACCCCCTCACCTCTCCACCCATTCCCCTATACCCCCCCCCCAATCTGGCAACCGTCAGAATGCTCTCCATGCCCATGATTTGGTCTCTGTTCTTCTTGTTTGCTTAGTTTGGTTTTTGTATTCAATTTTTGATAGAGACATATTTATTGCCATTTTATTGTTCATAGCTTTGATCTTTTTTTCTTACATAAGTCCCTTTAACATTTCATGTAATAATGGTTTGGTGATGATGAACTCCTTTCGTTTTTTGTCTGGGAAGCTCTTTATCTGCTCTTCCATTCTAAATGATATCTTTGCTGGGTAGAGCAATCTTGGCTGTAGGTCCCTACTTTTCATCACTTTGAATATTTCTTGCCAGTCCCTTCTAGCCTGCAAAGTTTCTTTTGGGAAATCAGCTGACAGTCTTATGGGAACTCCCCTGTAGGTGACTCTCTGCTTTTCTCTTGCTGCTTTTCAGATTCTCTCTTGATCTTTCACCTTTGGCATTTTCATTATGATGTGTCTTGGAGTGGGCCTCTTTACATCCATCTTGTTTGGGACTCTCTGTGCTTCCTGGATTTGCCATGTCTATTTCCTTCACCAAATTAGGAAAATTTCCTTTCATTATTTTTTCAAATAAGTTTCCGATTTCTTGTTTCCAATTTCTTGCTCTTTTTCTTCTACTCCTTGCAAATGTTGGAACGCTTAAAGTTGTCCCAGAAGCTGCTTATAATATCCTCATTTTTTGGATTCTTTTTTCTTGTTGTTCTCTTTGGTGGTAGTGGTGGTGGTGGTGGTGGTGGTGGTGGTGGTGGTTTTTTGTTTTGGGTTGTTTTTTTTTTTATGTTCCAAGTCATTGATTTGATGCTCAGCTTCATCCACTCTACTCTTGTTTACTGTGGGGACTGCCTCAGAGCACAGGAGGGTGCTGGGTGGGAGGGGCCAAAGGGGGAAATTGGGACAACTGTAATAGTATAATCAACAAATTAAAATTAAAAAATTTTTAAAGAATTCATACAAACTATAACTAAGCATTATGAGCAAAAAAAAATATGTACAGACAGTTTTCGTTGGCAAAGACATGAGTAGATAATTCACCAAAGAAAATACTGCAGGTGAGCAAATATATTGCAAAATGATTAGCTTGACTGATATTTAAAAAAATTCAAATCAAGACAGTAAGTTATCATTTCTTCACCCTGTGTGTCATTTTTTGCCCATGTAATTTGATAGGAAAATGATTTTGAAAGGATAAAACTCCATTCTTGAGAGGGAACAGTAAAATGAGCAAAATCACATATGGCTACAGGGTGCATAAGTAGTTCAGCCCCTCTAGTGTCTTATCAAGAGCCTCAAATCTTGCAGTGTGCTTTGATATGCTGTTACAAAGAAGGTTTTAACTATGAAAATCTTTATACACAATGTTGTAAATTACAGTGCTATTTATCATAGCGCAAAAAAAAATCTCGTATGATAGGGATGTAGTTAAGCTCACTATAACTTCATGAAACAATTCTAAATATTTATGAATTATAAAACAGAAAACTCTTAGGACATAATGTTAACAAAATATAGTGTATAAAATTTTATACACAACATAACCACAGTCCCTTAAAATTGCAGTAATATAGTAGCTACAAGCCAAATATGACTATTTGCATTAGAACTCATTTCTCAGAGCCTTGACTGATGTGGCTCAGTTGGTTGGAGCACCATCCTATAACCAAAAGATTGTGGGATCCTTTCCCAGTCAGGGCACATGCCTAGGCTGTGGGTTCAGTCTCCAGTTGGTACACGTACAATCCCCAGTCTGGGTGCATACAGAGGCAACCAAAGGATGCTTCTCTCTTGCATCAATGTTTCTCTCTCTCCCTCTAAAAAGCAATGAAAAAAATGTCCTCAGGTGAGGAATGAATGAATGAATGAATATCATTTCTCAGGTGCATTAATAACCATTGAAGTACTCAATAGCCAGCCACATGTAGCTGATGGCTTCTAACTAGGACAGTATATGTACAAAAAAAGAAGTCCTTTTGGATAGCACTGTTATAAAATAACCTTCAAAACCATACCTTGTTCATAAACAGGAAGAAAATAAAAGTTAACAAAAAGTGATAGTTTTATGTGGGCGATTTAACCATGGGAATTATTTCCTTCTGTTCTTTTGTTCTCTAAATTTTCTTTCATGACCATATATGAATCGTTGAACTTTATTTAAATAATAAAAATGTATGGGGAATGAATACAAATATGGCTCGGGGAAAGCCAGCTAAAATTTGCTGTCCGTGGTTGAGTGTGGGCTTTTTTTTGTTTGTGTTCTTTTTTTTGCATTCTTTCTTCTTCTCTTTTTATCTCTTTTCTTTTTTCTTTTCTTTTCTTTTTTTTTTTTGCTGTGTTTATTCAGGTTGGATCAGAATTTCAGAAACAGGTCCTTAGGGAATGGGGGGGCATCAAATTGGTACTTGGTCTTGGAGGAGTTTGCATATAACTGTAATTTGAAATGACCACACCCCCATTTCTTTTACTGCCTTTCTTCACAATTCTAAACAAGTGGGTTAAAAAAAGGGAGTCTTTTAGCTTGAACTTTTCCCGGAAGTCAACATTAAATGTTTACTGTGTATTACCAGTGATGCTCAAGAAAAAGAAGAATCACTCATGTCTATGGAGATAATCTGTATTTTCCTCTTTGTTGTCCATTTTAAGTTAATTTGAGTTTGGTTCTAGCTAAATCTAGCAAAAAGATACTAAGCGGACCTCAGCGAATGAGCTTTTTCTACCAGCAGTGACCTCAGTGCCATGGGAACATATGCCTGTTGCACCAAGTTTTGTCCTGACATAGTGCCTGTGGGTCCATCGTGGTCTGTGATTAGAGTCCACCCACTCAAGTTATCAGCCACCTTCTGCAGATCTGTCTGGTTGTGTCCTTGGCTCTTTTGATGCTGGCTCAGTGCATGGCCATCTGGTTGGTTGTTTCCAAAATATTTTATGTGATTGGAAACAGGAGCAGTTCATGATAGGCTGGGATGTTATTTTTCTGTCTAAACTCTGAGGGTAAATCTATATCTTAATTGTGTAAAAACAAATTTTAATCCTCACTCCAGGATATGTTTATTGATATTTAGAGAGGGAGGGAAGGACAGAGGGAGGGAAAAGGAGGGAGGGGCAGGGAGAGAGAGACAGAGAGAGACACATCAATGTGAGAGAGCAACGTCGACTGGTTGCCACCTGCATGCACCTGGACCGGGGATTGAACCCTCAATCTGTTTTGTGTACAGGTCAACACTCCAACCAACTGACCCACCTAGCTAGGGCTAATTATGTGTAAAAATGTAACAGTCTTTTCTATTCAGCTGCAGTGGAAACAAATTATATCCATCAACTTAGATGAGCTACAAATATGGGAGAGATTGGTCTTCATGAGACTCAGGCTGGAAGAAATTTCCAGTGAACCAGCTAAGAGAAATAATCTGGTGTCCAGATATTTTGTGCAGGGAGAAAAGTTACAGGGAAAGTGACAGCACATGCGATTTAAGTTTGCAGTGTGATAGAGCAACTTAAGAGGCAGGGGAGGACAGTTGCTTTTAGGCATGGGATACCACCTCACAGAGCAAGCAGGTGGTGATCTCTCTTGAGCCGCTAGTGCAGGGGTGTCAAACTCACTTTCACCAGGGGCCACATCAGCCTTGTGGTTGCCCTCAAAGGGCCGAATGTAATTTTAGGACTGTGTAAGTGTAACTACTCCTTAACAGTTAAGCGAGAGGTCGGCGCTGCCGCCGGGTAGAAACAAGGCGGAGGGCCGGATGTGGCCTGCGTTCCTCGTGATTGCCGCCTGTGCAGTAGTGGCACTGCCCGAGGTGATGACAGAACAGTGGGTGTGACTAGAGTACGGGAAAAATAAGGGGAAGGTGGGTGAACTGAAAGGTCAATGATGTGAATACTCAAGGCATGAGCAGGGTTATGAGCAAAGAGAAGGAATTTATGTACATAAGGATAGGCTTTGGCTCACTGGCATTAAGCATAAAATTAGTAAGACTGAGAACAGGCTAATTTCAAGTAGAAAGATCAGTGTGCTGTAAAATAGTCTTTGAAAGGAGGTTGCTACTTGATTACTTGACTAAATTAAAATCCTAGCAAATGTTTAAGGAAGCAGTCCTGTCTTCTCTAACCTCGAGGGCCGTGGGTTTCTGCATCAGGGAGGTTACCCATTTGTCATGTTGCGTCCCCACTCTCCTTATCTGAGGGGTGCCACCGCTTCTCCTCAGCCCTTTCCCAGTCTCTTTCTCTGTCCTCCTCTTTTTCCTCCTCCACTCCTACAACACGCACTGGTTTGCGCCAGTTCCCTTTCCAGGGCCTGCTCTGTGATCTCATCTCATTACTGAGAAACCTTAGAGCTGGAGGTAACAGGCAAATCGTCCTATGTCTTTGCTTCTCTCAACATCCTGTACCGGTCGAATACACAAACTCACAGGCAGGAATTATAATTCGGGAGCTCTCTTCAAGCCTGGAGAGTGTGCCAAATTTGATCTCAAATAATCACTTTGCAAAGATTTGCAAAGACGAAGTAAATCACGGAGGAAATGGTATCTGTCCAGTTGAGTTTGGTATCCTTATCATTTCCATTTCTGTTGTCTTATTTGCATAGCAAAGGTGGGATGGCTAGGGAATGTCTTTAATTATTGCTCATTCTACTGCTTCATTTATACATTGTAACTGTTATTTTCTGAGCTTGCCCTGGGGTTAAGAGTATTAAACGTTTTTAGAGATTTTTAAGATACTTGAAGAAACATTCAAGTATTGAACAAATGAAATTGGCAGACACTTGAATGATTTTCCAGTTTCTCATAAATTGGATGTATCTGGACTTGAAATCATGAATAAGTTCACTTTGTACAAATCCAGTGAATAGAAAGACTCTATTGGATTTACAGTTTGGTCAGAAATTGGAGGTACGAGCCTAAGCCAAGGCTCGAAGTTGCCGAACCAAGAGGCTCTTGCACGGCCGTTTCGCCTGCTTTGCTGGTGGCTGCCGGTGAAAGCCGCTGCCAGTGCGTTGCAGTCCCAGATGAGTGCTTTGCATGGATTGTTTCATTCCGTCCTCCCCAGCCCTGGGGATAGGAGAAAACTGAGCTTCAGTCACCGGCCCAAGGTCCCACCGCGTATTTAAGACAGTGCCTTTGTTTCCAACCAAAGTCTCTGGCTCACAACCCTGACCCTTCCCTTCTCCCCTCTCTGTCCAACAACAGGATGTTGGCACTGAATGTGTTTTGAATGCTGGTAGTGTTGATATCAGACAGGACAATGCGATCCTGATGAAGGTACAAAGTCAAATACACCAAGCTTTTTCCTAAATAATTGAGGGAGGAAAACCATATGCAGAAGACCAGGCTTACAAATTTTTTTCCATAATGCTTTGGAGTTATTTTGCTTTTGAGTCATTGTATTTATTTACCTAGTTGAGATATGGAAATGAAATAAATACTCGAAGGAGTATATTCCTAAGTCACTAACATCCATATTAAGGATGTATGTGAATTTTTAAAGTATCAATGTTCGATAAGCTACAAATGATAATTTTGAGTCAAATTTTACATTATTGTGGGTTGTTACATTTTTAAAATAGCAACTAATCTTGGTCTTTTAAGATAATGCTCTTTAATAAGGTGATTTATAAGGTGTTCTTCAATGAGCTGTGTCTGAGAGGAAATAGGGAAGCAGAATTTTCACACATCCCTTTACAGGGTTGTGGGTTCACATTCTCCTTTGCTTTTCTTCTCCTTTCCTCCTTGTAATCTCTCCATCTGTCAAGATTCCCCTCAAAACTACATTTGCTTTTAAGTCAGGTCTTCTGTGTGACCCCACCTTCTGTGGGCCCTCCCGTGGACCTGGAATTAGACATCGACACTCCTGTTGTCTCTAGTCCTCGGGCGCACAGGCCCCATCGCCAACTTGTCCTCCCCGCTTCTAACAAACACTCAACATGTGTCTGCTGAATGCTGGGCACACAAGGACTGGGCCAGCGTGTGCTGGAGGTCTGTGAGGAGGGAGCCAGCCCATCTGGGGCTCGTGGAAGGATTTCGTGGGGATGTCAGGTGCACCTCAGCCTTGAAGGATTAGGAGTGAGGACAGCATTGCAGGTCGGGAAAGTTCAGTCACGCTTGTGTGACGGTGCCACTGTTGAGTCTGCTGCATGGCGACGAGAGCATTTGTGTACGTGTTCCGATGGAAGGTGTGCACTGGGGTCAGGTGGCACTCTCTGCCAAGGCCAGACTGAGGAATGTGGGCCTTCACCCTGTGGGCAGCGTCAGTGGTCGTGTTAGCAGGGGACTGCATCCGTCAGCAGTGTTTTTTGGAGAGATCTTAAGAATCGATTTGAGATGTTGAAGATTAGAGGTATGAGACCTCCCTCCTCACCCACCAATAGCTTGCTCAGGGATTTTTCAGATGACAAGAGAAGACACTGAATGGTCCATTGTGGGTACAAAGTGGGGAGCAGGTAGCCTGCCTTCCAGGGGCCAAGGATCTGGGTAAGCGCTTCCCAGTGAGTGCTCTCCCCCTTCACTGGTTCCATCCCATGGGAAGGGGGTTACCTGATCGGCATGGTCTCAGTCCATTTGGGCTGCTGCATCAAAACCCTGTAGCCTGGGTGCATTAGAAACAGCAAACATTTATTTCTCGCAATACTGGAAGCTGGGAAGGCCTGCTTCCTGGGTCATAGGCGGTTGTCTGTCTTCTTGCTCTGTCCTCATGTGTCGGAAGGGGTGAGGGAGCTCCCCAAAGACATTTCTGTACGGACACCAATCCCACCCTCCTCCTGATGAGTCTGCCTCCTAATGCCATCACAGTGAGCGTTAGGACTTCACCTTGTGAATTTTGGAGAGATGGAGAGACACACTTTGAGTCCGTAACAAACGCGGTCCGGGTGAGCTGACATTTCTGAGACCACACTTACCCCAGCCAGGCCACTGCACTTACTTGCTCATGGCCTGTCCTCAGGTTCTGTGGCCACTTTGCTCTTCCATGTCCATCCCTGTGGGGGCACAGACCACATCCTTTAAACTGTCCTCGCTGTTTAAAAATAGAGTTGATTCTAATGCCTCGAGTTAAACACAGATCAGGCAACACAAAAGCGAAGCCTAGTATTATATTTAGCTCTTAATTCAGATCAAAAGTATTTAGTCATGAACGAATAATTTTTTGGTGCAATGTATGACAGTGTTCCAGATACAACATGATTCTCTAGGCTTTGATCGTTTACTCTTAAGGTTGAAGAAGTTATCTCAGCAGATTTATTATTCTCTTGTGCTCATCAACCTGAGAGTTGACGTTCTGAAAACAGCCCATATGTGTACATGCCATGAACCAATGCACGTAAATCCTGGCAAAAGTTACCACAGCTCAGCCCAAGGCTACAAAAGTCAGATGCATACAGAAGACGGATTGGACTTCCAAAATAAACACAATTCACAGACTGAGTAATCAAGTAATTCATGCCTTGTTTTATTTTTTGTTTTTTTCCAGAACCGAATGGAGGAAAGCAAAGCACTCTTTAGAACAATTATCACATATCCCTGGTTCCAGAACTCCTCAGTTATTCTGTTCTTAAACAAGAAAGATCTTCTAGAGGAGAAAATCATGTATTCCCACCTAGTCGACTACTTCCCGGAATATGACGGTGAGTCAGCGCTGCAGCCGGCCCTGGAGCTGGGGCGGCATTTCCCTCCCGGACCAGCGCCAGAGCTAACCCCCTGCCTTCGCCCTCAGAAGTGTGCGAGTTGTGACTGAGGAAGGACAGATTTTCGTTTGCTCTGTCCTTTAATGACATGCCACTTACAGCAAAACAAAACAACTTCTTGCATGTTTTGAAATAAGTCTGCCAGAGTGAGGAGCGTCCCAGCAGTGTTGCCCGGTTGTGTATCAACCATCATAATTCCCTCCGTATCCGCCGTTCGTTTGGTGACGGTCTGCCTCCACCGCTGTCTGGAGAGAGCACGGTTCCGTGGGCAAGAGCCCACGCCCTGAAGGCAGTCCACTCAGATTCTGATTCGTACACCCTTTATACAGACCCACAGTGAAGTCACCTAATTCCCCTGGGCCTTAGGACCAAGTTCTCAAGAGGTTATTTTATAGACTGGAATAGGTTGCGTATGTGTGACATTTTAGCATGATGACTGACAGACACAGAGTGAAATGTTTACCTGCGAGAGGCTCCATGAGCCGATGGAGTCCCTTCCTGCTTAGGAAAGGTACCCGTCCTTTGAGCTCTTCCTCTGGCGTTTAGAATCAGTGGTGCTCACTGCAGTATTCGTTCGGCTTTGCGTTATTTATTTCCCTCGTGTAAACAGATCTTGCTTCGCCAAGACTGTAAAATCCTGAACTGGACATGACATCCAACCCATTCTGAGAAATACTTGATCGATTGATAACAAAATGCAGCCACACACAGCCATCTAAAACAGGTGAAAGAATCACAGCCACTGCCCCATAAAGTTTTATTGAAACAGCCACACCCATTCATTTAAGCACTGTCTGTGGCTGCCTTCATGTTGCAGCAGCAGAATTACATAGTCAGGACAGAGACCAAATGCCGAAAACACTTACTCTGGCCCTTCACAGAGAAAGTTTGCCAAACCTTGGTCCAGCTAGAATAGCAGTTAGGGGACAGGCTTTGACTTTGCCGAGTTCCCGCCCTGCCACTTACTGACCATGATGCCTACTTTCTTCCTAAGTAAAAAAGAATCAAATGGAATCAAACAATTAAGGTGCTTAGCACAGTGCCTGCCACAGAAGAGCACAAACTGAAAGTGCCTGTTATAGAGGGTGTGTAACAGGAGGAGAATAGATTTTTAAAAAATGACTTCATCAGCGTGATATCTGGGATGGATATCAGTTGAACAGTGTTTCTGTACTTCTGAGAGCTCCCTTGGCAAGGTAATTACTTCAAAAATCTAGGATTCAGTTTGGCTTCACAGCTTTCTGTGCATACACAAAGACATCAGAAATGGTGTTTTCCTCATCTTTTCATCTCCCCCACCCCTGCCGTGCTTCTGGCCCTGGGCTGCCCTCGGAAGAGGTACAGGTACCTTTAAAGAGCTGAAAGTCCCTTCCCAAATCGGTGTAAGATTCTGGAAGTTGGCAAATGGAATGGAGAAACGGTTGCCGGTGTTACCAGGGATTAGAGATAATACCATTGTTGTTAACAGTGTGTTCTCATCCCTTCTCCAAGTACGTTTTCCTTTGTGTGGTGCTGTTTCTTTAAAAACACATTCCTAACTCCAGCAGTGTTTTCACTTTTATCCGTTTCAATTTGCCACTAGCCTGCCACCGAGTCATACATGCCTGAAACTGCATCCCTCAGGCTCCCTGAGGAAGCTGCAAAAGGAACTGACTTAGTGTGTCGTTAACATGCTCTCCCCCAGCAACAGGCTAGCTCTTTAAACATGACATCAGCCCAAATAAGATTGGCACAAAGCGTCTGGCTTACACCGAGACACGCGTGCTTGCCTCACACCCTTGGAATGAGAGATTCATAATCTTTCTCGGAATTTGGTGAGAATCCGCAGGTGAGAAGTGATGCTGCCCGCCCCCTCCATGCGTAGCGCCCACCTGTGGGCCAGTTTGCGGTCTTGGCTGCTTGTGTTCAGGATGGCGGAGGGTAGACCCAGCAGAGCCTGCCCCCAGAGGCTTGAGCTGCTCCGCACAGCACGCATAGTCACATCATACACTGTTTGTGTTTTTCTGCAAAAAACAAAAAACTCTATTCTCTCTCCCTCTCCCTCTATGCAACATCTTCCCGATCTCCTTTGTGCTATTTTCCTCACATTCCTCATCACTACGAGTATTTCCCTTCCACCATATGCCCATTGTGAATGTCTTAAAATCTGAAGATGGTGTTTAAATCTCCCCCAGAACCACGTAACGCACATAGGACTTAGCCACGGCAAAAAGACATTGTGTTAGCCACAAAGCAGATGCAGCTGTCATTTCACAAGATTCAAAGCCCTTGGAAGATGAGCTAAGACTGAAAAAACTCCAGGCTACTCACTCTGCGGTGATGTTTTTATAATAAACATGTTTATAGTATTGTAAATTTTACACTTCCACATTTCTGCACTTACAGGGTCTTAATCATAATGAA
>PVKM010029342.1:0-17826 GCA_004027735.1 Carollia perspicillata | reverse complement strand
TAGGAGGCAGGCTTTGGGGAGGAGATTAGATACTGAGGAAAAAGCCCCACGAAAGGGATCGGTGTTCCTATGAAGGGCCACCGAGAGCTCCCTTGCCCTTTCTGTCACGTGAGGACGCAGGAAGAAGGTTGCTGACTCTGAACCAGAAAATCAGTCTTTACCACATATTGACCAGGCTTCAAAACTGTAAGAAATAAATCTCTGTTGTTTGTAAGCCAATTAACAAATTCTGTTGTTTATAAGTCTGTGGTATTTTTGTTACAGCAACCTGAATGGACTAAGACACCTGTATCTATTAAAGAAATTAAATCAATAATTAATGACTTTCACAAATAGAAAGCAACAGGTCCAGATGTGGTTCTAAGTGAATGCTACCAAATTTTTAAGTAAGAAATTATACCAATTATCTACTATCTCTTCCAGTATATAGAAGGAGAGGGAATACTTCCTAATTCATTCTATGAGGCTATTATTACCCTAATACCAAAACCAGAAAAAGATGTTGCAAGAAAACTACAGACCAATGTCTCTTATAAGCATAGATGTGAAAGTTTTCAACAAAATGCTAGCAAACTAAATCCAACAATATGTACAAAGAATTGTACACCATAACCTAGTGGTATTTATTTCAAGCATGTAAAGGCTGGTTCAACATTACAAAATCAAGTAATGTGATCCATAATATCAACAGGCTAAAGAAAAAAGAACACATGATTGTATCAATAGATGCAGAAAAAGTATTTGATAAAACCCAACTCCCATTTATGAAAACTCTCAGAAAACTAAGAATAGAGAGAAACTTCCTCAGCTTGATAAAGAACACCTATGAACATTGGAATGCATTAGGTTCTTTTGAATTGGTGTTCTGGGATTCTTAAGGTATAATCCCAGCAGTGGAATTGCTGGGTCAAAAGGCAGTTCCATTTTTAGTTTTCTGAGGAAATTCTATACTGTTTTCCACAGTGGCTTCACCAGTCTGCATTAAATAAAGAACAATCTGACAGTAACCATAGAAGAGGGGGTGGTAACCAAATAGGGGATAATCGGGAGGCATCAAGGAACATGTATGAAGGACACATGGACAAAGCCAAAGAGGGTGGGTTCAAGGGTAGGAGGTAAGGATGGGTAGGGTGGGGTGAAAATGGAGACAATTGTATTTGAACAACAATAAAAAAAGAGCATCTAGAAAAACCTACCACTAACATATGCTTTATGGTGAGAAACTAGAAAACAGAGGATTGTTTTTGTCAGTGAAACTATTCTGTGTAATACTAAAATGGTAAATTTATGTCACTATGTACTTATCAAATCTATTCAATACACAACTCAAAGAGTGAACCCTAATATAAACTTTGGGCTTTGGTTGATGATGTGTCAATATAGGGTTATTGATTGTTATAACTGTACCACTTAGGTGAGGGATGTTCATAGTGGAAGAGGCTGTGTTTGTGGAGGCAGGAGACATGGGAAATCTTTGTAGCTTCTACCCAAATTTTCTGTGGATCTAAAACTTCTGTTAAAACTAAATTCTACTAAAAAAGTCTAAAATCCAATTTAAAAATTAAGCAGGCTCTTTTGCTTAGTCTGTAGCAGGAGAGCTGAGGTAAATATATGTAAACTATTAACACATCAAGAATTGTTGCTGCTAAAAGTATTCATTATTGACATTACCTGTTAATGTAAGACCACTGATGATTTTGGTCAAGATGGCATTGTAAGGCCCTAACTAGCATGGTTCAGCTGGTGGAGCATCATCCCACAATGCAAAAGGTCACTGGTTGTATTCTTGGTCAGGGTACATACCTGGGTTGAGGCCCAGGACCCAGTTGGGCACATACAAGGGAGGCTGATCAATGTTTCTCTCACATGTTGATGGTTCTCTCCCTTTCTTTCTCCCTCTCTACCTCTCTCTCTAAAAATAAATAAATGAAATCTTTAAAAAAGTAAAACAAAAGATGGCATTGTAGGTAAATACAGTACTCAAATCCTCCTACATCAAAATTACAACTAAACTACAGTATAGCCATCATTCAGAACCACCTGAAATCTAGATGAATGGATGTCCTACAACTAGGACTTTAAAGAAGCCATATCTAGTCTGGTAGGAGCTCTGGAGGCATAGAAAAGCCTGATCCCACACTCACATGTGATGAATAAAAATGTGGAGGGATATTTCATCTGCAGAGGTCTCCCCTGCAAAGCAACAGGTCCCAGACACACACCAAGCCTCCCAGCCCAGGGTTCCAGTGCCAGGAAGAGAGGTCCTTATAATTTCTGTCTTTAAAAAACAGTGGGGATTGTGGTTGAATGAGACCAAGGGCTTCTGGAGTACCAGGCAGTTCCTTTTAAATGACCGAAGTCTGAACTTACTCGGACCTCCCTCTGAGCTCCAGGGCTGGGGCAGCAGCTTGAAAGGAACCAGAGACCTATGGGGAGGAACTGAAATATATGGCATCAGGGCAAGAGCTTGGGAGCTGCTTTCTGTGAAACAAACATGTTGGTAGAGGCTACTGTTCCTTTTCTAAGGCCCCCAGTCCCCCTACAGGGCCAGCAGGTGAGCACCATATCTGAGTCTCCATCAACCTGGTTCACATTGTTTGCCCTGCTGTGGAGGTCCCCTGAGACCCTACCCCTCACAACTTGTATGGACACCCAAGCTGTTTCCAATGGTTTATTCATACAAGTGGCCAGTCTTGGCTCATGCTTCAGACCTTCCTAAAATCTCTCAAACAAGCAGCATCTGGCTTCAGTGTGACCTGTACCTGTTGCTATGTGGCTCCAGCCCATCACTAGCAGCAGCCAGTCTTGGTTCACAGCTTGGCCTCTCCTGGGTACCTCCAAGCCCAGCATGAGTATCAGCCATCTTCAGATTGCTTTGTAGCCCATGCCAGGTGGCCCTGGATAGAACACAGGCAGTAACTGATCTTGGCTTTGACCTCTCAGGAGGCTCCATAGCCACTGTACGTGGTGGACAGCTTCAGACAACTTTAAAGCACCACCCAATCACCTCCATGAGTGTCACTCTCAGGAGGTTCACTAGTCAGGCACCATAGCCTCACCAAAGTATGTCCTGTTCTGTGGGGTGGGCTCCTGCATAGCTAATCCTCCTTGGTGGTTGGTAGTCATAATCAGTTCTTGCAGCCTATTGGCCTGGGGGTAAATCCCTCCCATTGATGTGCCAATAGTAATCAAGGCTCAACTACAGCAGGCATGTTTCACAGCCCACAAGGGCTGGGGGTGGCACACCTAGAGTTCCCAGCTTGTGTGATCAGGGAGGCTATGCTGCTAGATCCTACAGAGCACCTATTACATAAGGCCATTCTACCAAACCTGGGAGATGCAGCAGCTCTACCTAATACATAGAAACAACCACAGGGAGGTTGCCAAATGGGAGACAAAGGAACATGGGCCCAAATGAAAGAATGGAACAAAACTCCCAAAACAAAACTAAACAAAATGAAGAGAAACAATCTACTTGACAGATGCAGAGTTCAAAGCACTGGTTAAAAGGATACTTAATGAACTTAATAAGAACTTCAACAAAGATATCATAAGCACAAAAAAGACATGAAAACCATAAAAAATGACCACTCAGAAGTAAAGGATACACTAACTGAAATGAAAAATAATTTACAGGGAATCAACAGTAGAGTAGATGAAGCTGAAAATTACATCAGTGATTTAGAATGTAAGGAAGCAAAAAACACCCAATCAAAACAGCAAAAAGAAAAAAAAACCCAAATGAAGATAGTGCAAGGAGCCTCCAGAACAACTTTAAAAGTACGAACATTTGCATCATGAGGTTGTCAGAAGGAGGAGAGAGAGAGGGAGCAAGAAATTGAAAACCTATTTGAAAAAACAATGACAGAAAACTTCTCTAACTTGGTGAAAGAAATAGACATATAAGTCCAGGAAGCACAGAGAGTCCCAAAGAAGATGAACCTAAAGAGGCCCATGCAAAGACACATCATAATTAAAATGCCAAAGGTTAAAGACAAAGAGAGAATCTTAAAAGCAGCAAGAGAAAAGCAATTAGTTACCTACCAGGGAGCTCACATAAGACTGTCGTCTGATTTGTCAACAGAATTTTGCAGGCCAGAATAGAGTAGCAAGAAATATTCAAAATGTTGAAAAGCAAGAATATACAACCAAGATTACTCTACCCAGCAAAGCTATCATTTAGAATTGAAGGGCGGGTAAAGAGCTTCCCAAACCAGAAAAAGCTAAAGAACTACATAACCATCAAACCAGTATTACATGAAGTGTTAAAGGGTCTTCTTTAAGAAGAGGGGGGAAAGATTAAAAATATGAATAATGAAATGACAATAAATATGTATCTATCGACAATTGGATTTAAAAAACAAAATAAACATGCAGAGCAGAAACAGAGTCATAGATACAGAGAAGATTTTGATGGGAGAGTGTTTGGAGGGATGGGTGAAAAAAGGCGAAGGGATTAAGAAGTACAAATTAGTGGTTATAGAATGGTCACAGGGATGTAAAGATTGGCATAGGGAATAGAGTCAATAACATTGTAATAACTATGTATGGTGTTAGATGGGTACAAGATTTATCAGGATGATCACTTAGTAAATTATACAATGTCTAATCACTGGCGCGTATACACCTGAAACTAATATAATATTATGTGTCACCTGTAATTGAAAAATGAAAAATTATCAAAACATGAGGCTGCTGATGAAATGTTAAGGGTTGTCTGCATGATTAGTTCATATTTTGCTTGTTTAACAAAAAGCAAGAGAAAAAATATCTTGGGCTGAGTTGCAACATGAAAGCAATTTACCACCTCATCACCCTTACACAAAACGTTCAGATCAAGTCTATTCTATCTTGACATATACCATATGCCTCAAAATGCTTACCTAATAGAAATGCAGATGTGAAAATAATGAGTATAAATAGCAATCAATAAATATTTCAATGAAATTTTTTATTCTGCACAGTTGCATGTTGGATAATTCTGGTGCTTGGTAGGAATGGGTCATTTAATCAAATTTTTTGACTTTGAGATGGTCACCCAGGGTCAAAAACAGTGAAATGATTTAGCCAGTGACATAACAAGGACTAACACTCAGCTATTTTGATCTCAGTCACAACTACTTTTTTTTTCTTTAAACCATTGATAGGTCTTGACCTAGCTAGTAGTAGACACTCAATGAACACTTCCTGGAGTAATGTTGGGTGAGTTGGAAGAATGTGAATTTATCAATATGTCTTTAGAACTGTCTGGGTAAAAGGTACACTGATCAGGCAATAAATCAGAATATACTGGAGTTTGCTCATTGTTACTTAGTGAAAATAGTTCTTATGTTTGTTTATCTCCTTTCTTCAGAAAGTCTATAGTAACCTCACTTTTAGGCTAGCTGACACTAAGATCAGCCTGTCACTCACCCTGTTCTGACTCTCATTATTTCTCACCCGGACTAACTACTATATTGTTCTAAATGAACTTCCATCTTCTTAACTCCTTCCCCTTTCCTCCATTCACATGTGCCTCAGGACTTGTTTTTAGAAAATGCAAAGATTGTCAAATAACTTTCTGCCTACTGCCTAGAGGCTAAAGTTCAAGTTCTTTAGCATGAAGTACAAGATCCTTCACAATTGACCATGGCCTACCTTTTCAACATTTTCAACCTCTCTGTGTGTGCTTCCAAATGCTCTGTAATTTTCAGCCTACTTAGTGTCAGGCCCCAAACCTTGACTTCTTGATTTTCCTTATATTACATATTGAATCCATCAGCAAATTCTGATGGCTTTACTTCCAAAATATATGCATATATCCATCCAATTTGGGATTATACCTCTTGCATGGTTTATTAGAATATTTTGTAACTGGTTTCCTTGTTGTTTACATATCAGAGAGTGGGATGGTGATTCTCTTATAGCCCAAGTCAGATCACATCATTCCTCTGATTAAAGTCTTCCAATGGCCTCCAACTCACTTAAAACAAAAGCCAGAGTCCTTACAGTAGCCCTAGAACTCCTACTACTCTCCCTCTAGTACACTCAGCTTCCACCACACTGGCGGCTGCACTTTTCCCTTGTGTCAGGACCTTTGCTCGTACTGTCTGCTCTTCCTGAATATGCTTCACTCAGTTATGCACATGACTAATTCCCTCTGGTCTCACCTTGACTGTTGCCTTGTCAAGGAGGCCTTCCCCATCCCTATGTATTCAAAGTAGTATCCTTCTCTGTATCCATGAACACTGTCACCCTGCTTCATTTTTCCCATAGTATTCACCAACATGAATGTTGAGACACACATACACACACATATTGCTGACACACATACATGTATATGTGTATATGTATATATATGTTTATATTTATATTTCTAGGCTCCCAGATTAAAATATAAATTTCTTCAGAGAGGGCAGTGCCTCTGTCTGCTCTGCATATTTCTACATCTTTAATTACTAAAACAATGCCTGGCACAGAGCAGGGGCTCAATAAAACATTTTTCAAATACAAGAAATTGAGGTGATTGAGGGTATGGAGTAGTGTGGCTTCTTTCCTAATGTTAAAGACTGAGTTGTTAGTTCAGTCTTTTTTGGGTAACTTTGGTCAGTATTTTTCTGTAAGTGATAGGATGTATTCACTGGGATCCTATAACTACAGAAGTATCTATATTTCTAATAATACTAACAGCATGTATATGACATTTGTAGAATGCTATTTTTTATAGTAACTTCATTTTTATTAGACTCTTATAACACATCATGAAAGGTATATCATTATTATGTCATTTCTTTTTAAGCTAGGAAATCTGATACTTTGCCAAGAAGTAAAGTGTCAGTACTTTAAGGATAAAATAGTAATCTCACAGAGAATATGGATTCAACTGAGATCCTAAAATTTAAGAAAAATGAAAGACTTAGGGAGGTAGTATAAAGTATTTTGATATGTTAAGGGCAGCCAAAGGGTAGATTTAATTCCAACAAATAGAGCAAGGAATATGTTTTTAATAATTAAATCATCCAATAATGGACCAAGCCACCTTGGGAGTAACTGATCACGAGAAATGGTGCAGCAAAGACTGGACTGTTGGCCTCCAGCCAGACTTGTCACAGAGGGGTTGCCATAGGGGAATCGCCAGGTATCCTTTAAAGCCAGTGACCTATGAATCCATAAAATACACTATATTTCTCATTCTAAAGAATATTTCAAATCCTTCAGTGATGAAAATAGAGCCATTAGGAATCAGGGAGAAATAAGTCACTATGTCTCCACTAGCTCCTTTCTGTATCTCAGGTAGACTTTAAGGAGAAACCCTGATACAAATTTCAAGTAAAGAGCTTGAGGGCTTAACAATGAAAGAACGTCAGACCTGGAAATACCAGTAGGAGAATAAATGCCACAGTTTTCCTTTCAACATTTGATGCATAGTCCACTTCCATGCTTAACGTCAGCGCTAGCTGCCCAGAGGCAGGGAGCGGCATCGGAACTGGGAGAATATGTCGTGGATAATACTGGAGACTGTTAGGAGACGGTGCTCTGTATCCTCGGGAGTGAGCTGTTATTTGTGAGTGGTTTTCACAGTAGTTATGCCTCTCCTGGCTGACCTGCAGCCAAGTGTGTGGGCCAGAAAATCGAAACAGGTAAATAAGTATTCCAGCCTGAGGCGCTCTTCAGGAAGTCTGATTCTGCCAAAGTCTTCCACCTGCAAGGTTTAAAGTAAAATGCTGGAGTGTTGCTGACATTGAACTCATTTATTTTAAGTGATAAACGAGCTCTGAGGTAAGATAGAGTGGATGAAGTGGAATACAAATGGTAAATGAAAAGATAAACTTTTCATTTTGTTGCATTTCTGTTATGTTTCTACATTTAAAAAATACAAGATTACATTAACTATTGTTGTGGGTTCAGAATGAGTCACCCCAAGATGTGCCTCTGTGGTATGAGGATTGTTTTGAGCTAAAGGCAACTTTAGCTGTCCCCCTTAACTACCTAGAAGAATTTAAATAAGGGGACTTGCCCATGATAAAAGATTATCAGTGATAACCTCTTTTGACATACATATGCAACAGGGAGAACTACAAATTACTAAACATGTGCTTTCCCTGCAATGACCTTCTGAAGCCCCAAAGTGCCTTGTCTGATCCCTTGCTCAGAATGTCATATATACCCATTTTTCTTTTTCGGCTTTGAATCTTGGAGTCTCTGACCCACTCATATATGTGGGGGTTCCCATACATATGGATGTAATTAAATTTGGTTATTTTCTTTTGCTAATCTGTCTCATGTTTATTTAACTATTAGACCAACTAAAAGAACCTTGAGGATAGAGGAAAGGTTTTCCCTCTCCCACTTATATAAAGAAATCATAAAATACCCCAGGTGGGTGGCTCATTTGGTTGGAGCATCAGCCCGTGCACCAAAAGGTGTGGCTTCCATCCCTCTTCAGTGCACATACGTAGTTGCTGCTTCAATCCCTGGTCAGGGCTCTATGGGACACAACCTATTGATGCTTCTCTCTCACATTGATCTCCCTTTCTTATTCTCCCTTTCCCCCTCTAAAAAATCAATAATTATATCCTTGGGTGAAAATTTTAAAAAAGATCATAAAGAACTAGTCAAGAATTTGTAAAGTGAAAGCTTGATCTTCCTCTAGGGTCTTCCATGAAAGGAGGCTTAGAGTCAGTGAATTGCTGTGGTTAGTAGTTGAGGAACAGCCTCAGATAAGAAACTTAAGGAACTTAAACTTTGGTTTGAAGAGCACCCTGTTGTCTACTTTTATTGTCAAACCACTCAGATTTATTTTTAGAAGATCTCCCAACCTTCTGCTGACTATGTTGTACCCTTCCCTAAGGGCCTATACTGGCTCCCACTTCTCTATTGGAAGAGGCTCAGACTCTTATGTGGTCTAGATAGCCCTTCACACCAGGGCCACCCTCGAATAACTCTCAGCATCAGCATCTTCCAGCCTACATGCCCCACTGCAAAATTCTCCCTGTTTTCTGAACCTGCCAGGCTAACCAGGTCTTTGCCTATGCTCATTTCCATTCTCTCTGGAATGCTCTCTTTCACCTTCTCCATCCAGCAAGTTCCTTTCATTTTCAAACCTTAAGGTGGTGGTGGTGGTGATGGTCAAGGGTAGGGATTTAACCCTTCCTGAAGTCTTAACACAAATCCCTGGATGGAATTATTGTTCTTTGTGTACCAGTGACGTTTTGCATATTTATGATATTATGCTGTTATAGTCTTGATGAACATATTTATGGCTCATGTTTGATTATTAACTAAAGCAAATAATATCTTATCCATTCTTACACTTTTATCGATGATTCAGTTTACTCTAGTGGTCGCAGAGCAGGGTTGCTTGCACTTTTCTGTAAACTGTGCCACCTATGAGTATGTAGACTTGGCTGAATTACCTGAGCTTCACAGAAAGTGCTAGAAATATGACCTGGTCCATACACTTAACATATTTCAGCTATTGTTATTATATTTATGTGCTCTGAATCTGACAATATTTAATAATCATAACAATAAAGGTAGCAAAATATGCCACCTGAAAAATATGCCTCTTTGGCATCAGGATTATTTTGAGAAACAGATATAGAAAAACCTCTGAACACAGAGAAGTTTCCTTTTGTCAGGAAGGTTACATTCATCTTAAAAATCTCCATTTGTAAGGGTCCTTTCACTCTGTACTAGTGTTAGGAACTGCCCTGCCTGGTTTCAGAAGCTGTAACACCCCCATGGCCAAGGCTGAGTGAGCGACCTTCAGACCATAAGGCACTAAGGAGACAAAGCTTGTCTCCCTCGCAGGAGCGCCACTTCTGCTCCTTTTACTTCATCCATAACTGGCCCCCAATGCTTGGTTGGTTAGCCAATGACAGGTGATATTCCTCAAGGGAGGATTGACCTAAGACAGGCACCATCACATGGAGGCCCCAGGGAAGGACTTGGGGGGCTACAGCAAAAGGGGTGATGGACCCTCGTCCCTTGGCTTTGACATAGCCTGAGTCCTCATTCTGTCTGCGAGATGTCTCCTAATCTCTTGGCTGCCTTACTTCCACTGCCTGACTTAAGCCTAAAACAATGCCAAAGGTAGGTGCAGCCCTGTGCTGGAAAGGGCAGGTTCCCCAAGGTGATCAGACCTAAGAAAGAATGCATAAAATCCTGTAAAACCTGCTTTGCTAAGAATGCTCTCAATTTAATGATAAGGGTCCAAGCAGAAAATGAGTTTGTTTCCCAAAGTTTTGTAGCCCTTTAGCAAACAGACCCTGACTCAGTATAGGCCCTCGTAGTTCTTTGTCTACTATCTATTGTTTGATCCTTACTGCCTGATAATGATTAATGAACTTTACCTGTATTCCTGTTCTAATTGAACCCAATAAAAGCTTGTCTGGGCAAGGGTTGGGGCACTCTCCCCTTGAGAGAGTTGCCAGGCCTTTCTGAAGCACTCCCCACTTGAGGGAGTAGCTGTGCTGTCTCTTTTCCTCCACAGGACTCGGTAGTCCATGTGAATTTGTCTCACATCTCATCCATAATGCCGTGGACACTGTGGGCCGGTGTCCTCATCATACTAGGAAGAGAAGATGTCTCTAAGTCATAAGAGAATTTTGTCAATGGAGAAAGCACCAACTTTAACATGTGTAACAAATCTTGCCCTTGTCAGTGTACATTTCCTGCTAAATATCCCATAACGAGTCTCTCCACACATTTTATTCTTTCATCTTTAGCTGAAGGAAATATTTAAGCCAGTGGTACACATGTCAAATATTTAAGCCAGGAAATATTTAAGCCAGGAAATATTTAAGCCAGGAGGTACACATGTCAAAAACTTCTACGTGTTTTTCTGTTGTTAATCTGTCTTTCATTATGGGTCTCAACCAAAACCTCAGAAGAATAGAGGTAAAGTTATTTTTCCTTGCCTACAATAGCAAAAGCTAAGCACTTGTTATATACTAGTGGTAAGTGTTTCCGTATAATAATACCTAATTAACTCACTCAGCTAAGGCCGAGACGAAGGTGAGACTAGTGAGGCATCTAGAGCACAAAACTGAAGGAAACGCTCGCTCTCAGAGGTTGCAGTGCCCTCTGCAGACCGTGCACTTGCATGGCCTGGGGATTGTCTCCTTAAATTATTTGATAGCTTTATTGAGATAAAATTTACATACCACACAATTTGCCCATTTCTAAAGTGTAATTTCATGGCTTTTAGTGTATTCACAGAACTGTGCAACCATCACAATCAATTTTAGAACATCACCACCCTCAGAAGGCCCATACCCACTAGCAGTCACACTTCACTTCCCTCTGAAGTCCTGAGCATGAGGCAACCACTAATCCATGTTCTGTCTCTGTAGATTTGCCTATTTTAGACAGTTTATATGAACAGAATCATACAATATGTGGTCATTTGTAACTGGCCTCTTTCACTTGCCATGATGTTTTCTAGGCTTATCCATGAAACATCTACTAGTATTTCATTCTTTTTATTACTGAATGACATTTCATTGTATAGCTATTCCACACTTTATTTATCCATTCATCAGTTGATGATTTTTGAGTTGTTTCCACTTTTTGACTGTTATGAATAATGGTCTTCTTTAATTTTTGCTTTTTTTTTGCTACTCAGAATGTACTAGAATAGTGATCTTCTAAACAACTATGTGAACATGTTTTCAGTTGTGTGTGTGCATAAACATAGGAGTGAAATTACTGGGTGAAAAGGTAACTCTATGTTTAACATTCTGAGGAGCTACCAGGCTACTTTCTAAAGTGGCTACATCATTTTAGGCTCCCACCAGCAGGGTTCCAAATTTTTTAAATCCCCACCACAATTGTTATTTTTCATCTTTTTTAAACTTGTAGTTATTTCACTGGACGTGTGGATTTAACTTGCATTTCTCTAATGACACATGAGGCTGAGCATCTTTTTATGCCATTATTAGCCATGTATATATCTTCTTTGGAGAAAAGTTTATTTAGGCCTTTTGCCCCTTTAAAAAATTTTCACTTTTATTGAGATTTAATTGACAAATACAAATTTAAGGTATTTAAAATATGTAAAGCGTCCATGATGGTGATTGGATACAAGTATACATTGTGAAAGGATCTCTTCCATCGAGTTAATTAGCACATCTATCGCCTCACATATTTAATTTTGGGGCCAGTTTTCAATTGGGTTATTTATCTTTTTATTAATGAATTGTAAGTCTTTATACATTTTGGATACTAGTCCTATTTGCAGATATTTTCACCCATTTTGTAGGTGTCTTTTCATTTTTTTGGTAGTGTCCTTTGAAGCACAGAAGTTTTTAATTTTGATGAAGTCCAGTTTATTTTTTCTGTCAATTGTGCTTTTAGTATGAAGCTGTGCCTAACCCAAAGTAATGACTTACTGTTATATTTCCTTCCCAGAGTTCTATAGTTTTAGCACTTACATTTAGGTTTATGATCCTTTGGAACTAATTCCTGTGTAACTTTAAATTTTACATCCCAAATGACTCACTAGGTTCATCCTAGCAATACCCTGCTTTTGACAACTTTTTGAAGTAAATAATATTGTGGTGCCCATTTACAAATGAGTTAAATGAGGCTGGAGAAGATAATTTGTCTCGTCACACAGTGAATGGCAGAGGTACAGTCTGTACCCAGGTCAGAGTCGGAACTCTGAGCACAAAGCTGTACTGCTAGTTTCTTGGTTTATACTGATGCTTCTCGAATGAATAAAAAACTCATAAAAAGTTGTATTCAAATATATGATATATTATCCATTCCCCCAAGGAACTGTGAACAATGACCACAGTGGGTCTTTGCCCAACATTTTCTTAGATTAAGCAAAGCTGTTAGTGACCAGAAAAGGAAACTATAAAATAGTCAAGCCTCATGAGTTACCTCAAAAAGTTATGCTTAATAATGTGAGGCTGCAAATAACTTAGAGTTGCTTTACTCTCCAACTCAAAAAATATTTACTGACATACTGTGCAAGGTGCTGGTCAATGAGAGATTGAAAAGGAAGAAACCAATCAAACCCGACCCTCACCTGTGACACAGCATTTCCTGGAAGACACCATGGAATGCTGTGGACCTGCTTACATGGGAGGTCCATCTGAAACAGAAAAGGCTTGGGTTACAGACACAGTAGATTAGAATTCTCTCTTGCCCACGGGGTTTTATGTGGGGTTAAGGTTTGCTATGTGAGTGCCATGAGAGAGAGGAGAGGGCAGTTGAGGATTGTGAGAATATAAGTTTAACAAATTCTTGTGGTTCATCCATTGTATGTATTTAGTAATTTTAGATTATATCCCTTTCTTGTCAAGTTGTTGGGGGATCAAGAAAAATGTATGAGAAGAAATCTATGCTTAGACATAGTTTAGTGAAATGTTATACACATCCAAGAATAGAGAAACAAACTCTTAGCAATAATACAAGAACAGATTCCCTACAAAAGAGCAACAAAATCAAGTTTACTACAGGAAAAAAAGGAACTTTCAGATGTGAAGGGAACAGAAAAACAAATTCCTGGAACATCACAAGCACTTAGTAAATATTTGTTAAACAAGTGTATGTTCTTTTGAATGTAAGTTCTCTGAAAGTATATGACCCAGTCACCATTTATTTATTTTTAAAATATTGTCAGATATTTTTAAATTTTTGAGATATAATTGACATACAGCACTGTATAAATTTAAGGTGTACAGCATAATGATCTTTCTTAACATATGTTGTGAAATGACCACAATAAGTTTAGTTAACATCCATCATCTCACATATATACGAAAGAGGGAAAAAGAAAAAATGTTCTTTTCCTTGTGATGAGAACTCTTAGGGTCTAATCTTTCAACAACTTTTCTGTACAGCATACAACAGTGCCAATTGTTGTCCTCATGTTGTATATTACATCCATGCTACTTATGGAACTTATAACTGGAAGTTTGTACCTTTTGACCACCTTCATCTAATCCCCTTACTACAACCCCACTTCTGGTAACCGCACAATCTGATATCTTTCTATGAGTTTGATTTTTTCTTTTCTTTTTTAGATTCCACACATAAGTGATATGCAGTATTCGTCTTGCCTTATTTAATTTAGCATAATTCCCTCAAGGTCCATGCACATTGTCACAAATGGCAAGATTGCCATCTTTTTTATGGTTGAATAGTATTCAATTATATATTATATATACACACACACTCAAGGTGGGACACAAGTAGGTTCACAGTTGTAAATACATGAAAGTTTATTCCTGTATCATTATTTATTAATTATTGTATTCTTATATTATTAATTACTGCAATAATTAATAAATACTCTGTGTTTTATGTAGTTACAACTGTAAACCTATTTACACCTCACTGTGTATGTATGTATGTGTATGAAAATTTCTTTATTTAACTGATTACACATACTGGTTTGTAAATAATGCTATGAACATGAGGGTGCAGATATTTCTTTGACATAGTGTTTTCATTTTCTCTGGATATATTCCCAGAAGTGGGATTGCTGGATCATAAATTAGTTCTATGTTTCATTTTTTTAAGGAAGATCCATACTGTTTTCCATAGTGACTGTACCAAATTGTAATCTCACCAGCAGTGCACAAAGGTTCCTTTTTCTCCACATCATCATCAATAATTATCTGTTATCTTTTTGTTAATAGTCATTCTAACAGGAGTGAGGAGATATCTCATTGTAGTTTTGATTTACATTTCTCTTAAATTAGTGATATAAAGCAGATTTTCATGTACCTGTTGGCCATTTGTATATTTTTGAAAAGTATCTATTCAGGTTATTTTTATTTTAGTTATCATATTCTTCAATTTCCAGGAGTAATATCTTTGAGGATATTAATTATATACTTTTAGACTCTAGAATTATTTAGAAGTATCATTCTTTTTCAAATTCTTTTAAGTATAAGTTAGATTGTTTATTTGAGCTTTTTCTTGTTTCTTAAGATAGGCCTGCAAGGCTATGAATTTCCCTGTAAGACTACTTTTGATGTGTCCCACAGTTTTTGGGTTGCTGTGTTCTCATTTTCATTTGTTTCCAGGTATCTTTTGATTTCTTCCATGATCTCATTGTTAACCTATTCATTGTTTAATAACATGTTTCTTAGCCTCCATGTATTTGTGTATTTTTCAGTGTTCTTCCTATGATTGATTTCCAGCTTCAAACCATTATGGTCAGAGAAGATCCTTGATATGATTTCAATCTTTTAAAATTTCTTGACTTATTTTTTGTCCTAACAGGTGCTAGGTCTTAGAACATGTTCTATGTGTACTTGAAAAGAATGTACATTCTGCTGCTTTGAAATGAAATGCTTTGAAGGTGTCAAATCCATTTTGTCTAGTATGTCATTTAAGGCTTTGTTGATTTTCATATCCTTGTTGATTTTCTGTCTGGAAGATCTATCTGTAGAAGTCAATGGGCTGTTAAAATCTCCCTTTGTGTCCATCAAGATTTGCTTTGCATATTTAGCTGCTCCTGTGTTGGGTGCGTAAATGTTTACTAGGGTTCTATGCTTTTGTTGGCTTGTTCCTGTTATTGTTATGTAATGTCCTTGTCTCTTTAGCTTTGGTTTGAAAGTCTATTTTGTCAGATGTAAGTATTGCTACCATAGCTTTTTTCCCCTTTCCATTTGTATGAAACGCCAATTTCCACCCACTTTACTTTTAGTCCGTGTGTATCTTTCATTCTGAGGAGGGGCTCTTATAGACAGCATATATATGGCTCTGGTTTTCTTATCCATTCAGCTACTCTATGTCTTTTGATTGGAGCATTTAAACCATTTACATTTAAACTGATTATTGTTAGATATGTATTTGTTGTCATTTTATTTTTTTTAACTATCTTCCTCTGTTCCTTCTCCTGCTCCTCCTCCTTCTTATTCATCTTCTTTCTTCTTAAAGCAAGCCTGTTAATAGTTGTTGCAATATTGATTTGGTGGTTAAAAAAAACACAAAAAACCCACAACTCTTTCAGCTTTTTCTTGTCTAGGAAGCTCTTTATTTGTCCTATTTTAAATGACAGCCTTGCCAGGAAAAGTAATCTTGGTTGTAGGCCCTTGCTTTTCATCACTTTGAATAAGTCATGCCATTCCTTTCTGGCCTGAAATGTTTCTGTTGTGAAGTAAGATGACAATCTTATGGGAACTCCCTTGTAGGTAACTGTTTTTCTCTTGTGGCTTTTAAGATACTCACCTTGTCTTTAAGCTTTGCCATTTAATTATGATGTGTCTTGGTGTGGGCCTCTTTGTGTAAATGTTGTTTACTTTTTGGACTTGTATATCTTTTTCTTTCACCAGGTTAGGGAAGTTTTCAGCCATTAGTTCTTCAAATAAGTTCTCTATTCCTTGTGTTCTCACTTCTCCTTCTGGTATCCCTTTAATGCAGATATTATTATGCTTCAGGTTCTCCCAAAGGTCTGTTGAACTATCCTCATTTTTTAAAATTCTTTTTTCTTTTTGCTGCTCTGCTAGGGTTTTTTTTTCTAACTTGTCTTCCAAATAGCAGATTTGAGCCTCTTTTTAATCTAATCTATTGTTTATTCCTTCCAGTGTATTATTTATTTCAATATTGCATTCTTTATTTCTGACTTGTCCTTTTTATAGTTTCTATGTCATTTTTCATGCAGTTGAGCATCCTTATAATCATTACTTTGAACTCTATATCTGAAAAATTTCTTACTGCTATTTCATTTAGTTTTTCTTCTGGAGAATTCTCCTGTTCTTTCATCTGCGGTCTGTTTCTTTGCATTACTATTTTGGCTGCCTCTTTGTGTTTGTTTCTATATATTATAACAGATCTGCAAGACTGTCATTCAGACCTATGTCAGTCACTGCTTTTGACTTCCCCTGAGCAACCTATTTGGAGCTATCAGCAATACACATCTTGTGGCTCCCTCTCATGGGCCTGGGGGTATGCACAAAGAACCAGTTGGTGCACCAAGGCTGGTTTTCACCAGCACCAAGCTTGGGGGAGGGTCAGCTAAAGTCTCGAAGCTGCCAAAGATCTGTCTCTGCCTACATGCTGTTGTTAGGCATAATCACGGAAATAGCCTCCAGCTGTACGTCTCAGCAGGGCTTTCACTCTACAGAATGGGGTGATATAGATTCCTGCTGGTGGGGTTCATGTCAGATATTGTATTCCTCATTTCTTCTTGGTTCTTGTTCATAGTTTCTATTTCCTTTTTCATGCTGCTGTTGTTCCCACAGAGTTCCTTGTAGTTGTCACTGAGTTCCTTGAGCGTCCTAATAACCATTTATTTGAATTCTATATTTGATAGATTTGCTTCCTTCAACTTCATTTAGCTCTTTTTCTGGGAATTCCTCTCTTTCAATTGGGAGTTCTTTCTTTGTCTCTGCATTTTAGGGGATTCTGTTTTAAACCCTCTTAATTTTTTTAGACTTTTTTGATTTGTAGCTTGTCTGATAATTTTTTTCTACTTTGTTCTCCAGCTCACTGATTTGATCCTCTGCTTCATCTAGCCTGCTTTCGATTCCTTCTACTGTGTTCTTCAATTCAGAAATTGTATTCTTTATTTCCTCTTGGCTCTTATTGATAGTTTCTATGTCCTTTTTCATGCTGGTGTATTTTGCAGTAAGTTTCTTGTAGCTTCCCTGGAGTTGTTTGTAGTTCTCACTGAACTCATTGAGCATCCATATAACCATTATTTTGAACTCAATGTCTGGTAGTTTGCTTGCCTCTATTTAATTTAGCACTCTTCCTTGGGATTCCTCCTTTTCTTTCAATTGGCAGCTATTTCTTTGTAACCCCATTTTAGGTGACTCTTCTTGTTTGTTTCTGCCTCTTAGACTGATCTGCTTTGACTCCCTGTCTTCATAGTGTGAT
>PVKM010029341.1:0-17831 GCA_004027735.1 Carollia perspicillata | reverse complement strand
AACACACACACACACACACACACACACACACACACACACACACAAAAACCACACCTCTTGTTGGTTTCAAACAGGGCAAACCGGTTTTTCTGGTCTTGCTGGCTGCAGAAGGCTGGGGAGTGATTGGTGTGGTGTTTCTCCCTTCCTTTCTTGCAAGTACTGTCCTAGCAGCTAGGCTGACTCCTTTCCCCAATATCTTCGATGTTGGAGTCCTGGTTTTCTTCAGAGCGCTTTTCCCTGGTGGTTATCACTAGATGCTGGGGTGTAGGGGCACCCACTTGGCTAGGCTGCCTCCATCCAGTGAATTTGGGCCCAAACGCTTCCCTTCCCAGGGAATTTATAGGGATGGAGTCACTGTGCTTTCCCTTTAACTCTGGGGTCTCTGCCTGGCTGGGCAGGGGGTCAGCTTCAGGGCTGTCACAGCAGATTTCCCAGTCCCTCTGTTTGATAAATTCCTCCTACTCAAACCTGGCGCTCCGTGTAGCTCGGTTCTCCAGGCAGCCCGGTGACTATCGGGGTCAGTGCGGGTCAGTGAGTGTCACAACCTAACTCTCAGCTCTCCCGAGCTGGTGCCCACAGACTGGGAGAATAATCACAGCCCTGTTCATCTTGCCTCTTCGTCCTTATTCCCCTCTCCGCGACCAGATATCTGCTGGTGTTGCTCCAACCCTGGTCTGTCAGGGAGGGAGGGAGCAGGTGACCCAGCTCTCTCCCAAGGATTGCGGCTTGAAAGCCCTCCACTTTCAAGCAGTCTGTGGTAGACTGAGCGCCCGCTCTGGGCACCGGGCTTGGGGCTACAAGCTCACCCTGGTCCCCAGGACCTTACTGTCCTGAAATATCGTTCTTACTGTCTGGTTTCTGGTTTTTCAGTGTCCGCTACAGCTTTGTGGACTCTTATTTTCAAATACGCTGTAGTACTGTTGTCTGTCTGCTCTGTTCCTCCATGGATTAGCCAGTTTTTCCTCCTGTGTGTAGGGGGAAGTGAAATCCGCTCCCTCCTGCTCGGTCGCCATCTTTCTCTCCCTGAATTTCATTTTTTTAATAATACATTTTATTGATTATGCCATTACAGTTGTCCCCTTTCCCCCCTTAATTCCCCTCCACCCTGCACTCCCCCTCCCACCCCCACTCCCCCTCTTTAGCTCATGTCCATGTGTCATAAGTTCTTTAGCTTCTACATTTCCCACACTACTCTTGTCCTCCCCCTGTCTATTTTCTCCCTACCATCTATGCTACTTATTCTTTGTACCTTTTCCCTGCCTCTCCTCCCTCCATTCCCCTGTTACTAACCCTCCATGTGATCTCCATTTCTGTGGCCCCACTCCTGTTTTAGGTGTCTGCTTAGTTTGCTTTTGTTTTAGGTGTGGTTGTTAATAACTGTGAGTTTGCTGTCCTTTCACCGCTCATATTTGTATCTTCTTTTACTTAGATAAGTCCCTTTAACATTTCCTATAATAAGGGTTTGGTGATGATGAACTCCTTTAATTTGATCTTATCTGAGAAGAACTTTATCTGCCCTTCCATTCTAAATGAAAGCTTTGCTGGATAGAGCAATCTTGGATGGAGGTCCTTGCCTTTCATGATTTGGAATACTTCTTTCCAGCCCCTTCTTGCCTGCAAGGTCTCTTTTGAGAAATCAGCTGACAGTCTGATGGGAACTCCTTTGTAGGTAACTGTCCCCTTATCTCTTGCTGCTTCTAGGATTCTCTCCTTCATTTGAATCTTGGGTAATGTAATGGTGATGTGCCTTGATGTGTTCCTCCTTGGGTCCAACTTCTTTGGGACTCTCTGAGCTTCCTGGACTTCCTGGAAGTCTATTTCCTTTGCCAGATTGAGGAGGTTCTCCTTTATTATTCATTCGAATAACTTTTCCACTTGTTGCTCTTCCTCTTCCCCTTCTGGTACCCCTGTAATATGGATGTTGGAACGTTTAAAGATGTCCTGGATGTTCCTAAGCCTCTCCTCATTTTTTTGAATTTTTGCTTCTTCATTCTTTTCTGTTTGGTTGTTTGTTTCTTCCTTCTGGTCCACTCCATTGATTTGAGTCCCAGTTTTCTTTCCATCACTGTTGGTTCCCTGTGCATTTTCCTTCATTTCACTTAGCATAGCCTTCATTTTTTCATGTAATTTGCGACCAAAATCAACCAGTTCTGTGAGTATCCTGATCACCAGTGTTTTGAACTGTGCATCTGATAGGTTGGCTATCTCTTGGTTGCTTAAAAGTATTGGCTCTGGGGCTTTGAGTTTTTCTTTCATTTGAGCCATACTTTTTTTTGTCTCATCTTACCTATTACATTTGAGGGCCGGAGCCTTAGGTGTTCACCAGGGAGGGGCAACCCAGTGGCTGGGTTGTGACGCTGTATGTGGGTTGTGACGCTGTATGTGAGAGGGAACAATGGTGCTTGCTCTGCTTGTATTTCAGTCCCTTCTGCCACTACCCACAAGCAAATTGTGCCCTTCTGGTGCTGGTTCCCCAGTGGGTGGGTTTGTGTACATTCTAGGACCCTGTGGGTCTCTCCAATAAACTCTCCTGTGAGGCTGAGAGTCTCCCAACACCTCTGCCCCCACAAGTGTTTTCAATTGGTGCCTTTAGGTTTTATTTTCCATCGCTGGGGCCCTGGGTTGTGCAGTCTGTCTCATTGCCTGTTTTTGCCTTGCTTATCTGCGTGTGAAGGTGTGACTACGTTCAGCTAGCAGCCTTGTGCGCCTCACTGGGTCTGCTCATTTCCTCCCCTCACCGGGGGTCTGCTAGCCCTGCACCACCTGTGCACCTGGGTCTACCAGCCACTGCTTTTTTTCTGCCTCAACCCCTCTCTGCCATCCGCCGACTCCACCCCTCTTACTGGTCTGGATGAATGGTTGTCGGACTTCCATACAGTTCAATTTTCTGTCTGTTCTGGTTGTGTTTTTGTTTCTAAATCTTTGTTGTCCTTAATTTTGGTTCTGCAATGACCCACAGTGTTTCCGCCTATGCCTCCATCTTAGCTGGAAGTCCTGAATTTCATTTTAATAAAAAAATTTTTAAATGCTTAGAAAGCACAATACAGGAAAGACAAATGACTTTTTCTGTTTCCCGTTCCATTATCAGACAGTGATTTGCAAATTATGTTTTTGGCTGCAGCTCTGATTAGTTTCTAGTGCTTGGGAGAAATGGTGGTGCTCAGACCTCAGAGTATGCGCTGACCTTGATTTAGGTCAAAGCCAGTCTTGTTCTGGTTTTGTGTAGGTTTTCTCCTTACCAAGAATAGATCAGATGCTATGTGGTGGATTTGATGTATAATTTTGCTTTGAGCAAGAGATAGTAATTATCCCTTGGGAAAGATTAGTTCTTTGGACTTATGTACTGATAGTTTATTTTATGAGAAAAAAAAACTGTATGAAGTTTTCTCTAGGCATAAAGGAAGTGGTAAGAAGTCTGTTAGTAGGTATTTTTGTGTCTCTGAAGTCTAGAGTCTAGGAACCACTCTGTCCCAAGCTAATTTCATCAGCTCCAACCCCTTCTCACATGAAGGAAAATGAGTTGTTTCATGTAGTGAGGTATCTGCTGAGTTTCCATCTCAAAGAGATTGTGGATGTCACAGGCTTGTGTTACAGATTCCTAAATGCTTCACAAAAACTTTTCGTTGTCCCTCTAACAGTCCTTTCTCTGGCTGTACCCAGAATGAACTATATGGAGTCGATCACAGTAATTCCTGCCTCTGCCTCTGCCTCCCCAGTAAATCCAGGTGTGAGTTAGTGACTGATTTCCAAGAGGACTGGCTGCATACTTTCATGGTGCAAACCCTGAACCAAATATATAGTTTTGCTCTCAAGGAGCCCTGGACTTGGGTGTAGTAGCAAGTGTTCAGACAATTACATTGATGCTCTTCTTATTCTGGAGCTCAATAAAACTCAGCCATAGGGGAAAGATACACGTGTTTTGATATAAAGAGAATGAACAACAGGTTGCAGAAGCATAGGCAGTTTTCATGAGAGAGACTAAAATTTTGGGTACATTTTGAATGGTGGGCAGAATTTGGTATATTTTAATACATGTTATTACTTTGTATAACAAAATTAGCCATAGCTTTTATCCCCAAATAGAAAAATACAAGCAAGTATAGAAAGAATGAACGAAAAATGATCATATCTGACTAACCAAGAGGCAAAACTATCAGCACTTTGGTCCATATCCTTTCAGAAGCCCCCATCTCTATGCTACTCCCCTCCCTGCATTGCTTCAGTCAGTATATATTGTCTTGTTATGGGCTACTTAGTACATATCAGGCACTGTGTTAAAGACATATATGCTCATAACCTTCATAAAGTTTTATAATCTGTCTTTTTCTCCAAATAGCATATCAACTTTTCCCATGTATACAAATTTATTTCTATAGCATCATTTTAAATGACTGCAAATTATACACATGCCCTTATGTTAGGTTTTTCCATTTTTGCTAGAATAATCAGACTGTGATGAACACCCTGGTTCTCTTCATTTTGTATATTCTTAGTTATTTCCTCTGGATCAGTTCTCAGAGTCATTGCATCAGTGGGCATGTGCATGTTAAATGTTTTTCCCCAGTCTACTGTAAGATTAAATGGCCTCCTCAAATACACAGGTTTATGCTCTCACCAGTAGAATAGCCTTGTTTCTATTGCCTTGGAAGCTTACTAGGAACATGTTGGTAATTTGATAGATGAAAATTCACCACCTGTTTGTATCTATTCGATTACTACCGAGTTTCGTTTTATGTGCTACCCAGCTATTTTGCTCTCTTGTCTCTCTTCCTCTTCCTTCTTCTCATTTCTTCTTCTCTGAATTGTCTTTTTATTTTTTGGCTCATTTTTTCCTGGTGTTTTTAGTATTGGTTTACAAAAGCTCTTTATTTATTAAGAATATTAGCCTTTGTATTAAATACTGAAAATGTATTTGCAGATGGATGTCCCTGGGACTGGCAAGGAAAAAGAGGAAAATTTTTCTAAGCAGTAGGGATGCTAGAAACAGTGATTCAGAGGTGGAAGTGATGATGCTTGCTTAGGAAAACGCATAACGCTGTGGTGAGCCTCAAGAGAGCACTCGAAATGGGTCTAAGACAAGGGTATCAAACTCATATTCACCAGGGGCCACATCAGCCTTGTGGATGCCTTCAAAGGGTTGAATGTAATTTCAACTCCTTAGCAGTTAAGGAGTAGTTGCATTTATACAGTCCCAAAATTATTTCATTCCTTTAAAGGCAGCCACGAGGCTGATGTGGCCCCCCGTGAAAATGAATTTGATGCCCCTGGTCTAAGAGGATTAGAAAAAATGTGGATGAAGAGTCTGAGGCCAGCACAAGGAGGGAGGGCCTTGAGGCCAGGCTCAAAACTCTGAACAGAAACTCTGAAATGTCCCCAAGCAAAGTTAAAAAGTGTGTGTGTGCGTGTGTGTGCGTGTGCATAAAGTGGACTAGAGACCAATAAATTATTATTCTTAATACAATCTTAACTTCTTTCATCTATGGGTATAGAAGTGGAAATAATTTTCTGGTATAAAATTTTCAGAAATGGCAATAAGCTGGCAAATAAGAGACTGTATTTCTGGTCCTTAGCAGTGGGAGCATGGATTATTAAAGACTTAATTCTTGTTACTAATAATTTTCATTTTGCTAAGGCATTATTTGGTCAGCAGTAGCTTTCTAGATTTCACAATGGTTGGTACTGTGGGAAAATCTTAAGATCTGGAGATCTTTCCAACTTCTGGGGAAGGGAGGGTTACTAAAACATACACATACACACTGATTTCAGTACTCCAGTCCTGTGAGATATGATTGAAACTGGAAAAGACACCGGTGTTCCAGGCTGCTTGTCACTACTGAACCCAATGAGCAATGACAGCGATTGAATCTTTATGGCTGCTTTATTCAGATGGCTCGTGACGTGATCTGAGAAGATGGTGGTGGGTTCATACCCTAACAGATAACAGACTGTCTTGTCTTCTCTTTCCAGGCCATTTTATAATGTGGAGTGGGGTAGGGTGGGGTAGGGGATAAGCAAGGTACAGTGAGGTGAGGGCTTTGAGATTCAGGGAGGATTAGGTAGGTGAAAGAAACTGTAACAACATTCCTGTTGGTGCAGTTAGCTGTTAGCTGTTTCCAAGGGGCAGGGCAGGCAGGGCGAGTGGTTGTCCATCTCCCTCTGGAACACAGAGGCCTGGATGCCTCTAGTTCTCCCCCTCCAGGTGGTAATCTTTTTTTTTTTAAAGATTTTATTTATTTATTTATTTATTTATTTAGAGGGAAAGGGAAGGAGAGAGGGAGAGAAATATCAATGTACAGTTGCTTCTCGTGTGTCCCCCTGCTGGGAACTGGCCTGCAACCCAGGCATGTGCCCTGGCTGGGAATCGAACTGCGATTGTTTGGTTCTCAGGCCCCTGCTCAATCCACTGAGCTACACCAGCCCCAGGTGGTAATCTTTAGTAGTGCCTCAGAAGGTCAGCTGTTTTCCCAGGAGCCAGGATATGTGGGCCTTATCTGTAGTTTCTGAAACAAAAGCTTTAATATATACAGTCCTTGCTAGACTTATAACTTTTCACCTTAAACTAAAGTTTCCCAACTCTTAAGTCCCCTAGCACGATGGTTCCCAAAAGAAGAGACACATTTGGTCTGGGAGCAGACAGACTAGGAAGGTTTCCATTGGTAGGCTGATGCTGGATATCCATGACTCTTTTGCTCTTTGTCCTCAGGGTTCCTAGCATACTAGGGACACCAGGCCCTGGAGTTTGGCATTTCTTCTGCATTTGACTCAGCTCATAGCTGCTCCAGTGTCTGTGATGTAGCCAACAGCAGGTGAGACGCTGAGGCTGCAGGCATTTGTTTTTTTTCTGGATGACTTTTTTATAAGGCAAAGTTTAGTTTGGGAAGAGTAAAAGGCTTCAGAAAGGGCCTAACCTTTCAGCTAAACCCAGCCTGTTTCAGAGGTCAACTCCAGCCCTGACAGACCTTAGGATATTGAGAGTGTCACTTGACCTCTCTGCACGCTAATGGCCTCACCTGTCACACAGTCCTAATCATACTGCACACTTTGAAAATGTCTCACCCAAACTCGTATGTTGAAACCTTAACCCCCAGAATTTCAGAATGTGACCTTTTTTGGAAATAGGATGGATGCAGTTGTAATTAGTTAAGATAAAGTTATACTTGGCTAGGGTGGCCCTAATCTCATGACTAGTGATTTATAAAAGGGAAACTTTGGACACAGAGAAGAGACCACAGGGCAGCACCATGGGAAGACTGCAGTTGTGCTGCCACAGCCAAGCAACCACCAGAGGCCCTGGTGAGGCCTGGATGGATCCTCCCCTGGCACCTGCAGAGGGAGTGTGGCCCTGCCCACACCTGATCTGGGACGTCTGCCTCCAGGACTGTGAGAGAATCAAGTTCTGTTGTCTAAGCCGCCTGGTCTGTGGTACTTCATTAGACTGCCCTGGGACACTAATCAGCATGCTTATCTGGGGAGATTTAGGGGGCACCGAACAGGCTCTGCATGAGGTAGATCCTGGCTCCCAGGGGCAACCCATTCCTTGCTGTCCTCTCCTGTCCCTTGGCAGGTGTTGTGGGGCTGGGACACAAGCATTGTACTCAGTTTTGTCTTCTTATCTGTTAAAATACAAAATGTCCAAAAAAATACAAAATGTCATGCATATGAAAAAGAAGCCATTTCACTGATTTCTCCTCTTTGCTGAAGTTACAAGCCATATTTTCTACCCTTCTTTCTGAACCTCCATGACGCAAATCCCCAGAACCCCCCAAAAGACCTCCTGGAAAACACTCCATGATTTGTGGCAGGGAAGGTCAGATTGTTTGAAAATGACTGATGATTAGTTTACAGTGCTTATAATATGGTTCCATAACAATGGAATTAATCTTTAGAGGGAAAAATTAAAAGGTAGTTTGCTCCCGAGGGAGCTGTGTGGGGTTTGCACATTAGTCTGATGAGCACTCCTCGGGACAGACAGCAGAACCCCAGGACGCCTCGTTGTTTAATCAGTATGGGTGATATCAAGTTGATTAATCCTCTGTGCTTCCCTCTGACAGAGCCACTCACCGCTGCTGTCCTGGAACTGTTTCCATTCCGCAGGATGCTGTGGCTCTGCAGGGCCCAGGGCTGCTGGCCTCTCTGCCAGGCCTGTGCTCAGGGATGGGGCCCTTTTGCTGATTGCGCATCCTTCTATTTGGGCCCATTTGCTGCTGTCATTTTATTTGTTGCAAACACTACCCTAAAGGGCAGCAAATCTGGAGGGCACTTGCAGGTGGGGATGGGGCTTCTCCTTCCCTCCCTGGTGCAGGGGGATCCATAAATTTTGTGCTCAAGACTCCAGCCTAAGGGTGAGTGGCAGGGGGTCCTGATGGTGTACATATGCTGGTGAGTTGGACCCTGCACCCTACCTCTGCAAAGGCAGCCACTAGCTGGGTTCATGTTGTCCCTGAGGGAGGCACTCCTGTAGGAGCAGAAAGGGCTGGCAGAAGCCCAAATGGCTGGTTTCACCTTGACCACCGTCCAAGTAGAACATTCTCAGACAGAGTCTGGCTTAGAGGCTGAACTTAGGTGGAAGGTAATTACGCAAACCCATACTACTCTTGTCACTTGACCTATAGTGTTCTAGGTCCAATTAAAACCATGTCTTTCCAATTACAATAAAATTATTTACTAGTATTATATGTATTTTGATTGATACAGTTCTAATGGGTTGACGGTGCTCATTCATCCATTTTATATACATCAAAGGAAACCATTACACGGCAGTGAGGATCAGTGGATTTGGGGGAGCCCATTAGAATTACGCCCCAGGAAGGCACCCTGCCATCCACAGTGTCCTGGGTGGCAGCTCTGCAGCAGATGTGAGCTGCAGGCCTGCACAGGGCCCTCACTTCTCTTCAATGTGATCGTGCATTTGCACAATGCTCACTCACCAGGGAAGAAGGAGTGTGCATGTGTATTGTAAGTAACTGAGGTGAGAGACAAAACTGGCTGGTGGGGAAAGTTGTGTGAATGCCTGATCTCTTTACTTTTATTCAAGATGCCCTTGGTGATTATAAAGAATTGGTAGAATGATGCAATGCTGAATTTGATGAAACTTTCTGGCATTTTTAAACCCCATGATTTGGAATTGCACAGTACATTTCTTGGTCCTCTGTCTTCGTTTGCACAGTCTGACATTTCACTCCCTCCTAATTGGAGAATCTTGAAATAGTTTTCAAGTGGTAGCTTTGAAAACTTGGAAAGCTTGTTGCAAGGGTAATAAAGAAAATTACATGTATATGGTAGTATGATTTTTATGAGCCTTGAAGAGAAACAGAGTTTGATATTTCAAAAACTGCTCAACATTAAACAAGGAACATTTATCAGTATTATTGAAGAGGAGAGGAATTTTCTGTCATTTTACCTTGTAACACAAATAATCTTGGTGAGTATACTATTAAAGGATGTAGTAAAATTTATATTAAGAATTTTACTATTTATAAAGTACAGTGTCTTATAAAATGTAGCCTGTTTCATTTTGTGGCAAACACAAAAACCCACTTGTAACAATAAAGCATTCTCTTAACATCTTATGATACTACGAGGTGGGCAAAAGTAGGTTTACAGTTGTGAGTACACAAAACAGTTCATTCTTGTATTATTTATTAATTATTATACCATTTTCCATATGAAAAACTGTAAACCTACTTTTGTTCATCACTGTATGTTAAAACCATACCTGCTGCTATGCCTGTGGGATTGGTTTCCCCTGGATTTCTCGATATTATGTTAGTGATTGAAAAAAACTACTATTGTCCCTCAAGGGAAAATCTCTTAGCATCTTACAGCAAAATTTGAAAAGTTATGTATTAAAAAAATTTTACTTCACTTGTGAAAGGAAAGTGTAAATATAACAACAATACAAAATCTACTGAGATTAATCCTCTTTGGAGGAAAAGGAGGATTGCAGAGTAGCCGAATCGTCTCTGTAATGCTCCGTGAGCCTTGCCTGAGCTTGGGCTTAAAGCATTTCCGATTTTTATTTTTTTTCATGTGACTCTACTTTTGTTTCTACAGCTCGATTAACTTTCATTAGGACGGAAATCAAAAGGGCCACAGTGTTTGTTAACTGCCAGTGTAGAGTGCTGATATCTGATGCTGTGTGTGTGGAAGAGATGGGCAGAAAGGTTGTTTTCCTTCAAATGATATTTTGGATTCTGTTAGTGGAAACTGGAAGCTTTCTTATTAACCGTGAGTGCCACACGCATTCCTAAATCCAAACATTGGTGAATCTTGTATCACTTTTCCTTTGCTGGTATTTAACTAGTAGCCACCATTAAATCAACTGGGTACTTCTGGTTATGAAAGTATGAAGATAATATAACATTATGACAGAGTCCACTGTAAATGCGCAAGAGAGGAAATCCCAGCTATGACTTCCCATCCACAGACGTACCCCACACCATCACCTCACACTGTCTCTAGATGAACTCTGACGCTGGGTCCTAGAGGTCAGAGTGCAGGCTGAGAAGCAGACTAAGTTCCCCTGTGTCTCAAAGCTCTGAATTTGGGTGCTCCATTAACACGATTCTAGCCTTCATTTCCTCTTCCTGTTTGCTTTGGGAAAGATATACACAGAGAACAAAAAGAAAGTAGAAAAACCTGTTGTTTACATAGAACTGAAAGTCACGCTGGGTGTTCTGATAGCAGAATGATGGAGAAGACTGACTGTCACTGAGCAGAGCCCAGGGGTGCAAGTTTGACACCCCGCTCTGTGTTGATGCCCAGCTCTGTGTCAACCCTCTCCTGGACGCCTGCTCCATTTCTCCTGAGACAGGAGCCCAGGCTGTTTACTGAGCACCTGGTGGATGCCAGGGACTGTATTAGAATTCTGTGTGTGTTAGTTCATTTAATATTTACAACCACCATCCAAGGTTCGTGTAGTGCTCACTTTGTATAACGATACCAACACAGATAACTAACTCTCCCAATACCACAGTCAACACCTGGCAGGATTCAAAACCAGGTCTGCTCCACTCCAAACTGCATGCTGCAACCTTGTTGTCATTGGGGCATATTTAGGGGAATAAGTTCTTTCATCTCAAAGGAAAATCTGCTCAGTGAGCGTTTTAATAGAGCCACCTGCCTTCAACTGGAGGGTGCAGAGGCAGGGAGGGAGAGAGAGGAAGAGAGAGAGAGAACTTTACATGATAGCAGAATTTCCCTGTAATGAAGGCATTAATTTAATTTTTGGGATGGCTCTGGAAAAAAAACAGATTTTCTTTTTCTGTAAATAAGCAGTAGCCTCTTCTGCCTGGGAGGTCTTGTGTGTGGTGCTGCCTTGAGATTGGGCACAGGGTCCAAAGTAGTCATTTTGGTGCTGCGATTCTAAGTTCCTGTGACTAAGTAGAGAAGACTGTTCTGTTTATTTCCCCCTGTGGATATTAGTGTAAGTATATTTAAGTGCATCCTTTGGGTTACATAAAACCAAATTACAGATAATTATCTACCTTTTCCTAGACCCAAGTTAGTGTCTGTCTTTTTAAACTCCCATGTAAGATAGAAATTGAATTGAGAAGAGAATGCAGAATGGAGTGGGGAACTGAGCTTATCTGGAGCAATACAGCTCCAGGAACAGGCCAAAGATAGAGTTGATGATCCATAAAATTACAGAAGTACGGGCGGGGGCTACAGAAGAAATGTCCCCACCCTTCACGGGAGCATGAGAACTGCTTTGAGAAATTACATAGCCTCTGTGACCCGTATAAAGTGGTCTGAAATTAGGTGTTGTCCGTGGGGCCGAGTTTTCACTGCTCACGATGCCCCTTCTCTCCCATCCTCTGTCCACTGCCTCTTATTCAGGGTCTTTATGAGAAAGAGAGCTGGCTCGAGTTCTAGGATGTTTATTAGTAATTTAAGCTTAAAGAATCTGAAAACCCTTCCTGAGAAGGAAGGAGATGCTTTTTAAATTTGTTTCTTACATTTTGAAATTCTAAGAGAATGTGCCGATTTTAGCCTTGAAAAATACTTGCAGTGATGCCCTGGACTTTTGGGGGCCAAGTATATAAGACTTGTGCATGACTATAACCACTACTGTGTGAGACCTTTGGGCAGAGCTTTGGGGTGGCCTTGGGCAGTGCGTGACTGTGAAAGGTGTCTGTGGCATCTGTGAAGAGTCAGCCTTTCCCAGGACAGACAGGCTTCTGTTTGAAGGCTCAGGCTCTGGGGCACCAGGGGTGTCACCTGTTGACATAGAACATGCTGAGAGGGATGCCCCGAGGGGACAGCAGGCAGCTCTAAAGTCAAATAGTGAGGCAGTGCCTGACTGGAGCCTCAGAAGAATGAGAAGTTATCAACATCAAACCATGTTGTCTGGTGAGTCATTAGATCAGTATCTTGCTCACCTAATTTTAAAAATCTGTCTTTTAACTGTAAGGAATAAAATAATTGGAAGACCCACTCAGGACTCAGCCTAATGACCTGTAGCTTGAGGCACAGCTCGTACCCTTTAACTATAAACCTGCAGTTCGACCTGTTCCAGTCCCTACAAAATAAGGTAGGAACAAACTAAGGCATGATATTAAAGAAAAGGATGCTTTCAACTGTTTAAACACATCAGGGCTTTTTACTGACTTCTTCTCTTCTCCCCTTAAAATGGTGTTACCACTAGGGCCCATCGGAAAAGACTGCGTTTGAGGTCAGAGCAGGTTTAAAATCTTTATGAATACATTGCACACTGCAAATGGAGTTGGTTGTTGGTTGTAGTTCACCTCACATAATGTCTCTAATAGTGAAGGTAATAATAATGATATTTACAAACACTTGTGTAGAACTTTAAAAGGGCTTCCACATATCTCCACACGTTAGACTTAAAGCAATGGAGAATTGATCATTTTGTCAGTGAGACGTGAGGTTCAGAGGAACTGGGAGAGGCCTCGTGCTCTGCAATGTCAGGCACAATGACCATCTCCACCCACCCCTCCACCCACCTCCCAGACCTGTACCGGACAAGGCTGAGTGAGGTTGGCCTTCTCATGCAAGCTGGGCACATATTTCCAGGAGCCTCGTGAAAGAGGCGCACAGGGGCCAAGTGTGGGTTTGGGGTGGTAGGGCTGGGAAATATGGTGTCTGTCATTCATTCTTTTATTCCTTCAGTCAACATGATTGATCAGGTCCTTTCTCTTTTAGAACCTGTCTTGTGAACACAAGAAATGGGGCAGCCTATGGTTAGCTGAGGATACAGGAAACTAATGAAGAAAAATTCACAAGGACAGGATTGCAGGGTGTCAGTTCCTATCCAGGGATGGGGAGGCGGTTTGTGGGGGAGCAGGGTTGGGAGGAGTCTGAGGCTTGAGGGCTGCAGGCAGATCCCACCTGGGGAGAGAGGGCTGAGGGGAGAGGTGAGGCTGCGGGCATGCATATAGCCTCCTCCTGAATGGTCCTGGCATCCCATGCGAAAGTCAGTTTGAGGGTTTTTTTTTAGCAGGGTGACATCATAAGCAGGCATGCATTCTTTTAAGTTAAGAGAGTAGAGAGGATTTCCAGGGGGACCAGGCTGGGGGTTCTGTGGGCCATATCTGAGAGGACAGTGGTGTCCAGACATAAGAGATCTCCAGGAAGTCTGATAGTTGGGATTTGGGAATAATAGCAGGAGAGGCCAAGAGGAGGGCCTGGTCAAGGATGATGACTTGTCACCTGGTTTAAATGTGGGTGAAAGTTAATGCCCCTCTGTGAGGCCGAGAAGACAGATCAAAGAACAGATTGGGGTTCTGCAGGGAGAAGATGAGTTTGTCTTGAGATGCTGGTGGAACATTGTGGGGAGTGGGGGGAGGTGGCGAGGCAGGATATCTAGCAGTGACTTTCCAGGCAGAAGCTCAGGAGAGGGGCACAGATCTGAGCCCACAGTAAGCTGGCAAATGATGCTGACTGCCGAGGAGACCAACCCCAAATATCAGAGATTTAACATGGTAAAAGCTTATTCCCCACATGCACATGTTTGATGGGGGCTTTCCTGGATGGACACCTCTCCTGGATTTCCTTCTCTACACAGAAGCCAGGGGACCCATCTGGATCTTTGCATCTGGGGTGCTGTCATCTCTTCTGCCCTTCTGGAGGCCTTCAAACCAAAAAGCAGAGAGAATGGAAGTCTGGAGAATGTCCATACAGATCTTATGGGCCCAACAGTCACATGTCCTTGTGTAGCTGCAAGGGAGGCTGAGGAATGTCCTTCACCTTTGTGTTTGTCAGTGGAACCAGTTTGGAGAGCCTCTAGCCAATCTTTACCACATATGAGAACAGTCAAGGTCACCCAAGGGGATTTGGCAAAAACCACCAATGTTTAAGACAAAAATTGAGAAGAAGGATACTATGAAAGGTCCTAGAAAAGCTGTAAGTGGCAGGACATTTGTGAAGGTTACAGAGGACAACCCACGAGAGGCTTCAGGAAGGAAGGAGCAGGAGTGGGCAGCTTCTGCTCCAAAGTCAAGGTCAGGACAGACCCATGTCCTCTAGCTTTCAGGAAAGTAAAATTTTCTGTGGTTTTGACCTGGACAGTAAGGCAAAGCTACCCATTCATTTCCTTTATTTGTTTACCTTCCCATTCTAGTGTGGACTAAATAGAGTAAGTTAGAAGAGTGTTCTTATGTATTCACAGCTTTTAAGTTCTCAGCTTGCATAATTACAAGGGACAGAAGCTGAAATTTCATCTGTGCTGTGTCAACTTAAAAGGAGCCAGGACTAGAAGTAACTGGGAGCTATGATTTGCACTTTGATAACTGAAGTGAAGTAAATTGGTAGTTCTGAACAGGAAAGAATGACCAGATGTATTTCTATAGACCTTAAATGTTATCCAGGGGAGAAATTTCAGCAAATGTGACAAAGATAAATCGGTTGTTCATTAATACATATTTTAACACCTAAAAGAGATTATAAAAATTGGCCTTATTATTGGCAACTGTCTAGAAAATTTTGCCATTGATATTGCTCATTTTGAGCAAAGATACAGGCTTTCTATCTAAAAAATAGACTGTTACAAATCAACATTTTCAGTACAGACAAGTGAATAAAACAACATCTGAGATGTTATCCTAAGGGTCAGGTCCACCTGCACAGAGTTCAGGGCAGACCTTGGCATAGTTTGTAAAATCTACCAGTTTTCCAGACATATTTCTATTATTACTCTCAACACATTCCATTACAGTTACTGGTTAATTCACCTGTCCCCCACTGATCTGCATCCCCAGTGCTTAGCTTAACACACATGTGGCATATACTAATTACACAAAAAATGTTGAATCATTTAAATAGTGTGTTTGCATTACTTTATGTGATTCTCTTACCATGCTTCAAAGGTGAGATAAGACAAATAGTATCCTAATTTTCACCTAATGATGATAAGGATGTACAGTGATTGTCCTAGTGGGTAGGAGCTAAAGCTGTGACTTGAACTTGGGGTTCTATGACTCTGAAACAACTTCTACCCTGTTCAGAAGCATCTAGAAGCTTCTAGAAACATCAATAGCTTCTCCTCTCAGTTGTTTATGCCTCAGGTTCGGAAACACCATCTTCTCTGTCTACACAGATGGTGTATGTGAAAAGACCTAGGCTCTTCTCTCAGGGAGTTTACAGTCTGGAAGGTTAATTATAGCTAAGAGTCTGTGATCAGTTTGCCTGAGAGAATCTTAAGTTCCACATGTTGTTCTGGCATAATTATTAACAATGACACCTTGCACTTTCGAAAAAGAAAGAGGAATTATATGTGATTGCCCTACTTAGGGCGAGCATCTACTGAGTCCTAAGCATTGTGAACCTTCTAGATGGTCACACTTATTACCTAATTTAACCTTCACCACATCACCAAGGGGAGCAACAGCTTTGTACCTTCTGACATCACAGGTGTAGGGCTGCTGCTTGGTTCAGGGGCTGGCACTGGCACTCACGAGCTGTGGACCTTGGGAGAGCTAGTTACTATCCTCATGCCTTTGGTTTCAACTGTGTATGAGGATGCTAAGAATAATAAGAGCCTCTGGTGGTTGTATGAAGAAGAGTTGCTAAATATCTGCAGAACACTTAGAACTGTTGGGGGTACAGACAATAACATTTGGTAGACATGGTGTTAGTGCCTTCATTTGCAGGTGAGAAAGTAGGCTCAGGGAAGTGATTGGCCCAAAGTAGCACAGCCTACAAGTGGTAGAGCCTGAATTCCACATGCATTAGTTAAGTTTCTTGTTTTTTTAAGTTCAAATACAGAATAAATATATTTGGTGAAATACTAAGGGAAGGAGTAAAGATATTTGAGTGGAGAGTGAATCATTCGAAGTTGTTGCACTTAAAAAATCAGGAAATTGAGTCTCAAAGAAATGAAATAACTTTTACAAATTTTTAATGGCTATTTAGTTGGAAAGCCAGGTCTAGAATCCAAAAATCTTTTTTCCTACTCCACTTTTCTTTTACTATCATTCTTCCAATTCATTAAAAAGAAAGCCTTGATTTTAAAGTCACTGATACCATGTGATTGAGTACAATAATACTCAGAGACTGATAGAAATGCCCTAAATTCCCACATTATCACCCTCCACCCATCATCAAAGATTCAAGAGCCAAATGAACTAAGTTAGCTATTAAGGAGGGTATAGGCTTGGATTTCAAAGAATAACTTAGACTTTTTGATCTTTAATATTTTCATTTGTAAAAATGAATACATTTTAAAAAACAATAAGACCCTATTAGGCTGGATCAAACTGGGTAGCATATGGAAAGTGTCTTATAATTTCTTCATTAAATATTTTAAGGCCATTCCATATGCAAAATAATATATGAAGGCTAGAGATATGAAGGATTATTACACAAAATCTGTATCTCTCAGGTACCTACTATTTATTTGGGGAGATAAAAAGATAAACATAAAGGAAAAAAACAACCAAAAGGCATAATGTGGTTTAGAATATAATGTTGTGATGATAAGAGTGACATAGAATTAATTGGAGGTAGAGGAGGTTGCCTGAGATTAGGAGAAGCCTAGAAGAGCCTAGGCTGTACAGTAATTCTATAAAACAGCTTTTCCTTGACACTTTGTGGTTTCATGTGAAAAGAAACCTTGTGTTAACATGACTACAAGAGAATTAGAAAACTGCACAAAATTAAACACGGTTTTTAAGAATAGAAAATAAAATTATCCTAACAAATTTCATTATATTGGGATTTAATAGATAAGACTCAACAAGCATTTATATAATGAATGTTATTTTTTACATGAATTAACTAATTTTGGCCTTGCAGAAAATGTATGTGTTAGGTACTATTAGATCCATTTCATAGACTAGGAACCTAAAGGTCAGAGTGACTAAGTACAAGGCTCCAGGGCCCTCGAACTCATTACTTTTCTGTATTCCTTGGAACCTAGAACCAACTACTTTTTCAATGCAAAGTCAAGTTTCTTTTCTTATTTTATGAACCTAGGAAGTCATTATCTAATTTGTACCTTTAGAATGTTCTTGGGACTAGCATAATAAAGTACCACAAACCAATGAAACAGCAGAAATTTGTTCTCTCACAGTCCTGGAGGCCAGAAGCTTAAGATCAGGTGTTGGCAGCTCCATCTTCCTCTGAAGGCTCTAAGGGAGGACCCTTTCTCGTTTCTTGCATCTTCATTCCCCAACTTCATGAGGTGGCCTTATGTTCCTTGAGTTGTAGATTCACTACTCCAAATTTCTGCCTCTGTCCTCACATGGCCATTTTTTCCCTGAGGTCTCATCTCTGCAACCAAATTTCTCTTTATATTAGATTAGGGCCACCTACTCTAGTATGACCTCATCTTAATTATATCTGCAATGGCTGTATTTCCAAAAAAAGATCAC
>PVKM010029340.1:0-17825 GCA_004027735.1 Carollia perspicillata | reverse complement strand
CTTCTGCTGCTCCCTCCTGAAATAAGTTGTAAGACCTTCATGTGAGACCTGCACTCCTTATCTCTGAAGACAAAAGGATACCAAAAGATTAGGAAAAACCCTGGCTGGTGTGGTTCAGTGGATTGAGTGCCAGCCTACAAATCAAAGGGTTACTGGTTCATTTCCCAGTCATGACACATGCCTGAGTTGCAGGCCAAGCCTCCAACAGGGGGTGCATGAAAGGCAACCACTCATTACTGTTTCCCTCTTTTTCTGACTCCCTTCCCCTCCTCTAAAAATAAAAATAAATGAAATCTTTAAAAAAAGAATGGTAACAAACAGTTCTTGGTAAGTTTCCCCCAGTTTATTATACCTACCTCTTATTCTTTGCCAGGACTGTCCATTCTTCATCAAACCTAGTGTAAAAATATTTGGGTTCTTTTCACTTTTATTTTACAATTACAGATAATATACAATATTATATTAGTTTCAGGTATACAACATAATGATTACACATTTATATATCTTATGAAGTGATTGTTCTGATAAATCTAGTACTCACCTGATACCACACATAGTTATTACAATGTTATTGATTATATTTCCTTATACTGTACTTTATATCCTCATGACTATTTTTGTAACTGGCAATTTGTACATCTTAATCCTTTTTTTCTTTTTCATCCATTCTCCCAGGCACCCTTGCATCTGATGACTGTTGATTTGTTCTCTATACCTATGAGTTTCTTTCTGTTTTGTTTGTTCATTTACTTTGTATTTTAGATTGCACAAATAAGAAATCATATGTATTTGTCTTTCTCTGTCTGACTTATTTCACTTAGCATAATACCCTCTAGGTCTATCCATACTGTATCAAATGGCAACATTTCATTCTTTTCTTCTGGCTGACTAATATTTTACTTTTATATGTACCACCCTCTTCATCCATTCATCTCAAAAAACACGTAGGTTGCTCTCAAACATTGGGTATTTTAAATAATGTCACAATGACCAAAGAAGTACATATATCTTTTCAAATTAGTGTTTTGGATTTTGGGGGGGTTAATATTCAGAAGTGCAACTGCTGGGTCATATTGCAATTCTATTTTTCATTTTTTGGAGAACCTCTTTTATTCTCATTAGTGGCTGCACCAATTTATAATTTCACCAAAAATACTCAGGTTTAACTGTCTCTTTGGGTCCTAATTTTTGTGAAGACTCCCAGGCTACTTAAATTTTACATCAAATAAATTTGTATGCTGTTCTGTTAATCAGACTACATCAATTTAATTTTCAGGCCTAGTAGGGACCCTAAAGGGGTCAAGGAAAACTATGTCCTCCCCTACACTGAGGAATGGGGGAAGCAGACATTAAGAAAATATACCACAAACACACAAACATGGTATTGATATTTACACACTTGCTTTCCTGCCATTCCTATGAAAAAATTGGGATATGTCTATGTGTGCTTTTGTGTGGTTTGTGAGTAGGTTCTAGTACATGGGCTTTTTGGACTTCATAGTAATAGTTTTTAAATGTTTTCAGTTTAGGATTCCCTTTACTAAGTGTTCTCTCAAAACACTGTGATGTGCCTAGCAGAGAGCCTCAAAGACAGATGCTCAATGGCCATTTGTAGAATTCTATTTTTTAAGACCTCAGCTTATGGACTGTATTCTCCTTTAATAATGTTCACTTAGAATAAAGTAGAAATTGCTTAAAAGCACAAAGTTATTGAATGTCTAAGAAAGAATCACCTTCATCAATCCTGATTTATTTAATGATTTTTATTTTATCCCATACTCATATTTTCCCAAGCTTGTCTTATCAAACAATTCCAAAATCAGTATGAATTAATTAACTAATTAATTTACTAATAAAATTCCTTACAAATTAATGACATGAAAAATATCTGGTTTTATCCTATAATGTAATTCTTTTGAACATACATTCTACAGAATAATATCAGTTCTGTTAGATCTAGTTGTCTAATAATTTGAAACATTTTGAAACCTAATTTCAGATTATAATTAGCCTACCACTCACATATTTTTTTAATGTTTCATGTTCTTAATAGAGGTAATATATAAGAAATGCAGAATATGTTAACATAATAATCAAGTAGAACTTCTATATCAAATAATGATTTGTAAAAGGCTAAATTGTTGTATAAACCCAGGACAGTGTGGTTAGTGGATTGAATACCAGCCTGCGAACCAAAGGGTGGCTGGTTTGATTCCCAGTCAGGGCACATGCTTGGGTTGCAGGCTAGGTCCCCAGCAGGGGGCATGTGAGAGGCAAACACACACTGATGCTTCTCTCCCTCTCTCTCTCCCTTCCCTTCTCTCTAAAAGTAAATAAGTAAAATATTTTAAAAATTGTTGTATAAGATTATTTTTGTAGTTAGTATTCTCAAGCTGTCAGTTAGTTGGTCTATTATGATTAATTAGTATCAAATATTGTCAATATTTGGTCTTTTTATTGGAATGGATACTCCAGATTGATTAGTCATCTTTGTCTATATATGAGAGAAACTACTTAACCCTGTTAAAAGACCTTCTGTTAATAACATCACATAGATTTCAGGTGTACATTTCTATAATATATCATCTGCATAGTGTATTGTGTTCACTACCTCATGTCTGCCTTCATCAACATTTATTCCCCCTACATCCCCTTCTACCTCCTTCCTCCCCCTTCCCTTTAGGTAATAACCATGCTGTTGTTTGTCTATGAGTTTCTTATCATTTATTTTTGCTTAATTCCTTTACCTTTGTCACCAAGCCCTACAAGTCCTATGCCCTCTGACAGTTGCCAGTGGGTTCTCTATCTATGAGGCTCTATTTTATTTGTTTTTTGTTCATTCAGTTCCACAGATAAGTGAGATCATTTTCGTTAACTGGCTTATTTCACTTAGCATAATGTTCTCCAGATCTATTAATTAACCAAAGTCATCTCAATCAAATCTAATAAAAATAAAAAAAATAAAGAAAACAAAGGCACAACATTTCAGACATTTCTCATAGCAATTTTTTTCCTGATATATTCCTTCAGGCAAGTAAAACAAAAGGAAAAATAAATAAATGGGACTACATGAAACTAAATATTTTCTGACCAACAAAGAAGCCCATCAGCAAAATTAAAGGACAGCCCACTGAATGGGAGAACATATTCACCAATGAGATATATGATAAGGGGTTCATTTCCAAAATTTACAAAAAAACTTATAAAACTCAACACCAAAAAAACCACGATCTAGTTAAAAATGGGTAAAGGACTTGAAAAAACACTTTTTCAAAGAGGACATACACATGACCAACAAATATATGAAGATACGCTCAATGTCTCTAATCATCAGAGAAGTGCAAATTAAAACCACAATGAGATATCATCTCACATCTGTCAGAATGGCTATCATCAATAAGTCAACAAACAAGGGCTGGTGAAGATGTGGAGAAAGGGGAACCCTAGTGTGCTGTTGGTGGGAATGCAGACTGGTGAAGCTACTGTGGAATAGTTTCCTCAAAATATTAAAAATGCAACTGCTTTATGACCCAGCAGTTCCACTGCTGGGATGAAAAAGTTGAAGAGAGTAAGAAAAAAATCCTCATAAAAATACCTACATAGAGAAATATTTTTATGTCTGTATTAATAAATAAATAAGATTTATAAAAACATTTCACAATAGTAGAGGAACTAATTAATTGTGCTAATTTCCTTGTTTCTAAATATCTGATAATCTGCCATTATATATTTTTACTTTTTAGATTCAAGCAATTTCAAATTTATTAAAAGAAGAGTTCATTTTTAATTTCAATTAGTCATGATATCTATATTTTATTGCTAATAGTAGCTTATAGAAACATGTATATCATGTTTTTCATTTATAAGAAGATTCAGTGCTTTTATGCATCTAAAAAGTGTCTACTTGCAAAATACTGGAATAAAAGAGAATAACTGAATCACTTCTGAGTTTATCATCCTCTTAATAAAACTGATCATCAGGGAGAAATGCACAAGAATGAGATAAACTACGAAGGGTGTAACTTCTAATGATCAGTATGATTAGGACAAAAATTATTAACCTGTGAGTGTTCTTAGCATCCATTTTTTTCTGTTTTACTTGCTCTTTTTTGTGCAGCTGCATAAGAACAACAAGAAAAAAGAAACAGAGGAATTTGCTTCATGATAGGGTAGAAATCACTTAGGAGTGCTTGAAGAAAAGTGATGTGGATTGAAAGAAAAAAAGCCATCAAACTGGATAGCAGATAGGTTTATATTGTCATTGAAACCTGAGGGGAAAACTTTACCATACAGAGAAAATTAAGAATGGATGAGATTTTTAAAAAAGTTTTAAGGATACTTTTCATTGATTAAAATTATTTTCACCCTGATTTCTATGTCCTCAAGAAATGGTTTAAAGATTAAAATGAGTTTCAACTAAACTTTCTTTGCTGATTTGTGTTTTTCTGAAAACTACATTATTTAAGAACTCCACTAGCTGACTATCCACTTACATTTTGGTTGCATGTGTCGATGTCTGTGATGGAAATGAGGCATTTCACTTCATTTAAATGCCCAGCATTTTCAGGGGAGGAAGATGCTAGCTTAACTTTATTTGCATAATTTTATGTGAACATGATTTTATTAATGTATTTTGTTTATTAAAATAAAGTTTGAGTATAAGTGCTGTTGATGCTCTCATACTAAATAATTCAATTATAGAATTATTGAATTATTTAGAGTAATAAATAATATGATAGAATGGGAAAAATACTAATCATACTCAGAGGATTGCAGTCAAAACCAGAATATGAAAATCTATTAAATATTTCACATAAGCTCAAATATATAGATGTTATTATAGATAAGGAGCTAAGGAAAATATCTTTATCAAATTTATCTTACTTAATCTGTGATTCTAAATGTCTGCCTCTGTATTCATCTATTTCTATATGTTTGTTACAGAATTTTTCAAATGTGGAAATATCTGGAAAAACATGAGTGTTCTGTAATGGAAGAATAATAAAATAATATAGGAAGCACTTATAACAGAAAACACTGGAAGGTTTTAATAAGTTGATTAGATTATTATGTATGTATGAAAGATGTATCTATGATTGTTGTTACATTTTAAAATCAATATTTATAGTAGTATATTTAATATAATTTGATTTTTTTCAAGAAAGTATAGTATTTATTATTTTTATATTTCAATTTTTAAAGATAGACAATTGTGTATATGAAAGCATATCAAACTAAAATAATTTTAATTTCTGGGAATTAAAATATGAATGAGTTAAATATCTCATATATTATCAATTTCTTGTTTATAAACTTCATAAAGCATTTAATTTGTTTTAATGAATATTTTTTTCTTTCTAAAACTCAGTAAAATGGAGGAATCAGGGTATTTCAGACAATTCAATTAATTACGGTTACTATAAAAATGAACACTAGTTAATTATAAGGATATTTAAGCTAAATATGCTCTTTCTAAATTTAAGTGGCTCTGACAATCCACGTTACTTTACCATGTCAAAACAGTAAGTATGTGTCACCACTGATTAGATTATGAACAGAAAGATAACGTCACTAGTTTCAGTAGTTTCACTGCACTATTCCGAGGGAATTATACTTTAGCCAAGGCAAAGGATTACGATTATCCAGCTTTTTCCATATACCAGGTATTCTGTATGTTATGGCAGAAATAATTGCTAATATTTTAAAAATAATATAGTATCTCATTAAATGTTGGAACTGTACAATAAAAGACAATAGAGAAAATAAGGAAGAATACCTAGAAATTTACTGTATGAGTAGAGTGCCTTTAAAATTTATCATCATAAAGTGAAGAGAAGTAGATCTCTTTTTTAATTCCTCTGTTCACTATTGTGAGCAGATACATGGTTTTCCCAGAGGCAAATGGTAACATTGTTGAGATTCCCTGCTTATTTATTCATCTTAGGGTTACAAAGAAGTTTTAAAGTTATCTGGTGTTTCCTCCAGTGTTCTGACCTTTGGCACCAGCAATTCTGACATTCCATGACAGTAACTTGAAAATTAAAGCCTTCACATAGACTTTTCTCCCATAAGGTTTTATAAGCATGGAATTCCCTGTTTCTCTATTAAATCAACTCATAACTGACACAGGAGACAAAGTGGGAGCCAATTGATTATGTGCTTATTGAGTCAATTCAGGTAGAAGAGGTCAAAAATAAGGAAGTGGCACTGAAGGGCACATTCAGAAGATATTTGAAGGTGGGACCAACAGTATCTCCTGATTAATTAAATGCAGAATTTAAGAAAGAAACCAGGGATTATTCTAAAGTCCCATGGAGTGCTATCAGATTCCATAAAAAAGAGAAGAGATCACTGGAAAAATAAAACTGATGAGGATTAACCAGTGATATCATAGGAAAACCAATACTATTGTTCTGCAGACACTGTGAAGAGAGTGTATCCAAAGAAGGGAATCACCAACTGAGTCAAGCACCACAGTCAAGTCAGTAAAGATGAAGACTGACATAGCCATGAAGCATAATAATGAGATGTAGAAACATGAAGGCACAAATGTAATTAGCAAGAAGAGTTTTTAAAAATTGATGAGAACTAAACATGGAAAAGGCGTACAAAAGTCACCTACCATACCTACAGCTATTTGAAGACTCATACAGAGATTAGGTACAGTGAGTAACGGATGCCCTAAGAGTCTGAGTTCTTTTTTGTTAACTAATATAAAAAAGGGGAAAAAAAGGACATGATTACTCCCTGAAAATGAGATCATCTAAATATACATATTTTAATATTATGTATACCTTTGTATACGCATAAGTGTGTATGTGTGTGTGTGTGTATTCCACCTGTTCTTTATTCCCTAGTCTCATCACAGCTGGATTCTGATTATTCCCTTTTCATAACGTTAGTCTCACAATCCAATCATCTTTCAAGGGCCCTGTAGCTTTCCCAGAGATGAAATAAATGTTACTATCTCTCTGAGTGATTGCTTCTGTTATGTCTCTTTCTCACTAGTGCAGAGCCAAAGTTGAGGGAAATGGCTGTTTGTATTGTTCTCCACTTGTGAGCCAAATGGAAAATAGTAACATTTTTAAGCACCTGTTTTGAGATTTCTAGGTACAAAATAGTTGAGCATGATACAGATGATCAGTGAGAACAAATTGAACCCTTAAAGAATAATACAAAGATACTCAACTGTGAAGCAAGATTAAAACAAACAAACAAAAGATGGCTGGATTTTCTAGGAGCAAGTATACTGAATGTTAAATAAAATATTTGTAAACTGTTGCAATTGCCTAAAACCCAGGACCCATCTGTTACTTGGAGTGTGACTTTTCTCTTTTTTCAGGCACATTGATTAGAGTAAATAAATCTATATAAACTTGCTGCGGTCTAATTAACCAAGATTTTGTAAGACCTTGAATTAGGATGGGGAGTAGGACGTATTTTAACTACCTGTTCATCGCTAATGAATATAAGTATCACTTTTCAGTAAATAAATTGGAAAGCACACAAATATGTATCCTGTAGCATTTGATTCCAGCAGTCATAAAATCAGTGCACTGTGATTTCTGATTGTCAAGATTAACTACAGCATGGCCAAGATGAAGAGAAAATCACTTGAAATAATTAATTTTGATTTAATGCATGGCTTAGGAAATCTTTCTTGCAAGCTGACCTTCTTCTCTAGTTTTCCTGGCCATCATTCTTATCTGATAGCTTGTTTATAGTGAAGTCAGCCAGTACTGGTACAACTGAATGTCAGGGGATCTTGACCCCTTTCTTTAGAAGGAGTTATTTCATTCACAATTATGACAATGCAGGATTGTGTTTAATGCTCTTCTGCCTATACAATCATATTTGGTATCTCCTCATCACCCTACCCTACTGTAATCCATCTTGCCACCCAAAAGGAACTGTCAGGTCATAAAAGATTTAATAAGCTAATTCAACCTGAGGTGTTAATGTTTCAAAATGGTTAATTACATTATTACTTTTGAATACTGGTTAATACTTCAGTCATGTCATTGCATGTTTTTTTCTGAAAGTATATTTAAGCAAGAAGATTTTTTTTATATCACATCAGTGTTTAACAGCTCCATTAAGGCATCATTTAGAAGGGTTTGTAAACTACTAAACATGAGGCTCCTTCAACACTCTGATTTGGTTCATCTGGGATAAGGCCTAGAAATATCTTTCAATGAAGCACAGCCAGGATTGGAAACAGCAGATTAAGTCATACCTTTGAAGAGCAGAAGCTTATTTTAAATTTAAGCAGAAGCTGCATAAATTTAAGATTTGTGTTGGGTGATATAAACTGGGTGACTGGATTCATTGCTACAATGGGACTTTATAGGCTTTATTGCATGTTTTGGTAAATTCGGGAGATTATGCAATTTGAATTAATAATAAGTAAGCACAGTCAGTTAAGTACCCAGTCATATCTATGATGTTTCTGTCTGGCTAGTGAGTCCACCTCCTATCAAAGTCCAAGGATTCTCTCTAAAAAGGCCACTATGACTATAATATTGCAGAAAATTAGATGCCTCCAAACAGCTTAATACATTCTCTGTTTAAAATAGCCTTTTAAACATGAAAGTATTAGCTTCTCAGATGTGGTTTTAGTGAGAAAATACACTGATAAAAATGTCTATAACTTTTTCCTAAAGAAAGCTAATAAACTAATTATTTTAATGAGACACAACTAGTTCATATTTTGCCTTATGCATTTTTGTATCTTAGGTTGTATAAATTTGTGGAAAGAAAATATATACTTTTCCTTTAGAAGGCAAAGTAAGATGTAATTATTAATGTTAACATTGTCTGTGGAATTTAAAAAAACAACAAAAATATCTTGAAACCTGCTTACTACATCTTACACTGGAATTTGATCTAAATTTGTGAAATGATGAATATGGAGAGAAGAGCATAAAAGCACACATCATTTTACCCAGAGGCATGTATGTTTTATGTAAGCTAACATTGTTTTCAAAAACTGTGGCACAGCCTAGCAGGATTCTTGCTCTTCATTCTATGCCAGTCCTTACAGGGTCAGTGGATAATGACATTCCCACCAAAAAAAAAAAAAAAAAGAAAGAAAGAAAGAAAGAAAGAAAAACCCACAGTATCTAATCATGGTGAGGTTTCCAGCTTTATTGCAATCACTGTACTGGATGACAGAACGTGACTAGTGTTGGCTCACCTTCCCTGGACTGATAAAACAGGAAGAACGAAGAAGTGTTACTCTGTGAATTTGTCCTGGCTGCAAAAGGCAATTCTCTCTTCAATTAGACTTCTGTTTGCCTTTTTTGCACACATAACTAGGATCAAGAATAAATCATAACAGTTTAAATTGGTCAAAAGCCATGTTTTATATGCACATTTATAAACTTAGTACAAAAAATATAATTCTTCTGAGTTATCAAAGCCCCTAAGTCAGGAGTGTCAAACTTATTTTCACCGGGGGGCCACATGAGCTTCATGGTTGCCTTCGGAGAACTGAATGTAATTTCAACTCCTTAACAGTTAAAGAGTAGTCACAATTATACTGTCCTAAAATTATTTCAGCCCTTCAAAGGCAACTGCAAGGCTGATGGCCCCCAGTGAAAATGAGTTTTACACCCCTGCCCTAAGTAATACATACATCTTTTTCAAGATGTATGGTTGACAGTTCCAGACAAGATGGAGACATACATAGATATGTTTTGCTTCCTTGCACAACCAAAAGAAAGAAACAATCAATTTAAAAATAAAAATTACAAGAACTGCCAGAAAATCAAACTGTATGGAAGTCCAACAACCAATGAGTTAAAGAAGAAACATTCATCTAGACTGGTAGGAGGTGCAGGGACAGGAAGCCAGGATGGAGAAGCCATGTGACAAGGAGGCAGCTGTTGGACCAGGATATCCCAGGATAAGTCGGGAGGAACAACTGGAGCTCAAGACAGACTGCACAACTCAGGGTTCCATCATGGAAAACTAGAGCCTCAAAATCTCTGACTATGGGGTTGTGATGGCAGGAGAAATTCCTATCCTTGTAAGAGAGTTAGCTGGGGAAGGCCACAGGACCCTAGAAATTACACAAGCTGACCCACTGGAGAAGTACACAAGCCCACATAAAAGGGCACAATCCTCTTCTGGGTAGTAGAGGAAGTGACAGAAAATGGAGCAAGAGCCTAGCAAGCTACCAAGTGGCACTATTCCCTCTCTAACCACTTCCCCAATACAGCACCACAACACAGTGAAGTGGGTTGCTCCACCCTAGCAAATACATACGTATCTGCCCATTACAAGTAACAGGTGCACTGAGACAAAGAAATATGGCCCAAATGAAAGAAGAGATCAAAAGTCAAGAAAAAGAACTAAGTGATGAGGAGATAGACACCCTATCAGATGCAGAGTTCAAAACACTGATAATCAGGATGCTCACAGAAATGATTGAGTATGGTTAAAAAACACAGGAAAAAATGAAGGCTATAAAAAGTGAAATGAAGGAAAATATACAGGGAAGCAACAGCGAAGCAAAGGAAACCAGGACTCAAATCAATGATTTGGAAAAAAAAAGGAAGAAATAAAGATCCATGTGAAACAGAATGAAGAAACAAGAATTCAGAAAAAGGTGGAGAGGCTGAGAAACCTCTGGGACAACTTTAAACATTCCAATGTCTGAATCATAGGGGGGCCAGAAGAAGAAGAGGAAGACCAAGAAATTGAAAACTTATTTGAACAAATAATGAGGGAAATCTTCTCTAATCTGGTGAAGGGGCTAAACATGCAAGTCCAAGACACACAGAGAGTTCCAAACAAGACTAAAATACACAAAGGCACATCATAATTACATTACCCAAGATTAAAAATGAGGAGAGAATCTTAAAAGTAGGAAGACAAAGCAGAGTTACCTACAAAGGAGTTCCCATAAGAGTATCAGCTGATTTATCAAAAGAAAACTTGCAGACAAAAAGGGGCTGGAAAGAAGTATTCCAAGTCATGAAAGGCAAGAACCTCCATCCAAGATTGCTCTATCCAGCAAAATTATCACTTAGAATAGAAGGGCAGATAAAGTGCTTCCAAGATAAGGTCAACTTAAAGGAGTTCATCATCACCAAGCCCTTATTATATGAAATGTTAAAGGGATTTATCTAAGAAAAGAAGATCAAAACTATGAACAGTAAAATGACAACAAATTCACAATTATCAATAACTGAACCTAAAAAAACAAAAAACAAAAACTAAGCAAACAACTAGAACAGGTACAGAATCACAGAAAAGGCCATCACATAGAAGGTTACCAGTGGGGATACGGAGGGGGACAATGTGAGGAAAAGGTACAGGGAATAAGAAGCATAATTGGTAGGCACAAAATAGACAGAGGGAGGTTAAGAATAGTGTAGAGAATGGAGAAACCAAAGAATTTATATGTACAACTGATGGACATGAACTAAGGTGGGGAGTTGGAATGCTGGAGGGTAGGGGGTGCAAGATGGAGGAGGACAAAAGAGAGGAAAAAATGGGACAACTGTAATAGCATAATCAATGATATGTACTTTAAAAATAAAGATGTATTATTGATTTTGATATCTTTCTTTCACTAATGATTAAAAATTGGTACAAAAATTAAAGTTAAGCCCTACCTAGTGTGGCTTAGTGGATTGAGTGCCCACTTGCAAACTGAAGATTCCCAGTCTAGGGTATATGCCTGGGCTACAGGCCAGGTCCCCAGCAGGAAGTGTGTGAGAGGCAACCACACATTGATGTTTCTCTCCCTCTTTTTCTCCCTTCCCCTCTCTAAAAAATAAATAATAAAATCTTTTAAAAATATAATGTTAAAATTAGAGACCAAAGCATAAGAAAAGTGGCTTGAATTAATATTAGTTTTCAGAGCATCTGAAGGGCATATGAATATAACTGTAATTTGAATAGATTTTGGCATGGATATTTACTATTATTTGAAACAATATTTTAATATTTGTTCTTTATTTTTATTGTTGTTCAAGTACAGTTGATTCCATTTTCCCGCTAACACTTTCCCCTACCCCACCAATCCAACCTCCAACCCTCAATCTGTTCTCCTTTCGGCTTTGTCCATGGGTCCTTTATACATATTCCGTCATGACCCTTACCCTCCTTTCCCCATTATCTCCCTCCCCACTCCCCTCTGGTTACTGTCAGTTTTTTTCTTTATTTCCATGTCTCTGGTTATATTTAGCTTGCTTGTTTATTTTGTTAATTAGGTTCCACTTATAGGTGAGATCAGATGGTATTTATTTTTCACTGCCTGGCTTATTGAAGGGTAGGGGTTCTTTCTTTCTGCTGCATAGAATTCTTTTGTGTAAATGTACCACAGTTTTTTGATCCACTCATTTACTGAGGGGCATTTAGGTTGCTTCCAGCACTTGGCTAGTATAAATAGTGCTGCTATGAGCACTGGGGTGCATAGGTTCTTTTGGATTCGTATTTCGTGATTCTTAGAGTATCATCCCAGCAGTGGAATTGCTGGATCAAAGTTTTTCAGGAAAAATCAAAAGTTCACAATAAAAATAAGTTCAAATAATAAAAATGATCTAAACAAATCTATTTTATTTTACTTTGTATAATTATATATAACAATATAAGCTACTATGACATAATGATGACTTTTTCTTTTGCACATTTTTTTGTGTGGAATCTAAAATCCAATCCTTGTGAAACAAAGTAGAATGTTGTGTACCAGTCTTGGGGGTGGAAGAATTGTGGAGCTGTGGATCAATGCATACAAACTTGTAGTTAGAGGAAAAATAAGTTCTGGGAATCTAATGCACACCATCATGATTCACTTCATAATACTGTATCATATACTTTAAAGTTGCAGAGACTAGATCTTAAATAGTCCCATTACAAAAATGAAAGTGATTATTTAAATATCTGAGATCCAAGACAGCGAAGGAGTAGATGGAAGCTTCACTAACCTCCTCCCAGAACCAATATCAAATTACAACTAAATTGTAGAAAAATCATCCAGAGTAACTAACTGTATGAATAAGAAAACAAGACCCACATATATATTGCCTCCAAGATGAAATGCAAATGGAAGAGAAAATAAAGCTAAGTTAGCAGTACTTATATCTGACAAAATAGACTTTAAAACCAAGGCTATTGTAAAAGACATAGAATAACACTACATAATGATAAAAAGAACAATCCAACAAGAGGATATAAACCCAGTAAACATTTATGGACAAACATAGGGGCATCTAAATATGTAAAGCAAATCTTGATGGAAATAAAGGATCAACAGAAATATAGTCACAACTGGGGATTTTAACATCCCATTGACTTCAATAGATGACTTCTAGGCAGAAAATCAACAAAGAGACAGCAGCCTTATAAGACACACTACATCAAATGTATTTAATTGATATCTTCAGAGCATTTTACCCCACTGCAGAGAAATACACATACTTTTCAAATGCAGGGGGAACATTTTCTAGGATAGACCATAGGTTAGGACACACAAAAAAGTCTCAATAAATTTAAGAAGATTGAAATCATATCAAGCATCTTCTCTGACCACAATGTTATGAAACTAGAAACCAGTTATAAGAAGGACATTGGAAAACACACAAACACGGAACTAAGTAACATGTTATTAAACAATGAGTGGGTTAACAATGCGATCAAGGAAAAAATCAAAAGATACCTTGAAACAAATGATAATGAGGACACCACAACCCAAAACCTAAGGGAAACTGGGAAAGAAATCCTGAGAGAAATTCATAATATTAGATGCCTATGTCAAAAAACAAGAAAAAGCTCAAATAAATGATCTAAGTTCACACTTCAAGGAACTTGAAAAAGAGCAAAGAACAAAAGAACAAACAAAGCCAAAGTGAGTAGGAAGACAGAAATAGTAAAGATAATAAAGATTAAAGCAGAAATAAGTGAAACAGAGTCTAAAAAATGATTCAAAAGGTAAGTGAATCCAAGAATTGGTTCTTTAAAAAGATAAGCAAGATTGACAAAGGTTTAACCAGACTCATCAAGAAAAAAGTGAAAGGACCCAAATAAGTAAAATCAGAAATGAAAGAGGAGGAATAACAACTGACACCAAAGGTATACAAAGGATTGTAAGAAAATACTATGAACAATTATAGGCCAACTAACTGGACAACCTGAACAAAATGGATAAATCCCTAGAACCATACAATCTTCCAAAAATAAATCAGGAAGAATCAGATAATCTGAATAGATAGATTACACCTAATGAAATTGAAGCAGTAATCAAGAAACTCCCTAAAATAAAAGCCCTGGACCAGTTTGCTTCACAGGGGAATTTAACCAAACATTCCAAGAAGAACTACTACCTCTCCTTCTCAAACTATGTCATAAAATTCAAGAGGAGGGAAGGCACCCCAAACTTATGTTATGAAGCCATTATCCTAGTACTGAAACCGATACAAACACTACAAAGAAAGAAAATTATAGGCCAATACCCATGATGAATATACATAATAAAATCCTCAACAAAATATTAAAAAACTGAATAAAACAATGCATCAAAAAGATCATTGATCTTTGACACTTGATCATTGACACTATGATCAAGTAGGATTTATTCTGGGAATGCAAACTTAATACAATATTTGCAAATCAATAAATGAGATTTCACTATATAAATAAAATGAAGGATAAAAACCACATGATCATATCAATAAATGTAAGTAAAGCTTTTGAAAAAATCCAGTACCCATTTATCATCAAAACTATTATGATCATTACAAAGCAGGAGTAGAGGGGAAATACCAAACAAAATAAATACCATATATGACAAACCCACTGCCAGCATCATACTCCATAAGTGAAATCTAAAAGCATCCCCCTTAAGATTAGAAATAAGATAGGGGTATCTTCTTTTACCTCTCTTATTTAGCATAGTACTGGAAGTCCTGGCCATAACAATTAGACAAGAAGAAGAAATAAAAGTCACCTGAATTGGAAATGAAGAAGTAAAACTGTCTTTATTTGCAGATGACATGACACTGTACAGATAGAACCCCAAAAATTCCACCAAGAAACTACTAGATCTGAAAATGAATTCAGTAAAGTAGCAAGATACAAAATTAATATCTAGAAATCACTTGTATTCTTATGTGCTAATAGTGAACTAACAGAAAATGAAATTAAGAAAACAATCCCATTCATAATTGCTTCAAAAATAATAAAATACCTAGGAATAAACCTAACCAAAGATGTAAAAGATGTATTCTTGGAAAATTATAAGACACTGAAGACAGAAATTGGAGAAGATACCAATAAGCAGAAGCACATACCATATTCCTGGATAGGAAGAGGTAACATCATTAAAATGTCCATGCTACCCAACGCAATCTATAGATTCAATGCAATTCATATCAAGATTCATATCAGTACATATCAATTCATATCAATACAATAGAGGTGATGTATTTTACAGGACTAAAACAAATATTTCAAAAATTTATATGGAAGCACAAAAAGCCCACATAGCAACAGTGATCCTGAGAAAGAAAAACAAAGTTTGAGGAATCACACTACCTAATATCAAACTATACTGCAAGGCCATAGTAATGAAAGCAGCATGGTACTGGAATAAAAACAAACACCTAGATCAATAGAACAGAACAGAGAGCCCAGAAATTAACCTACACCTTTATAATCAATTAATATTTGACAGAGGAAGAAAACATATACAATGGGATAAAGATAGTTTACTCAATAAATGATGTTGAGAAAACTGGACTGATATGTGCAAAAAATTGAAACTAGAACTTCTTAAAGCACTCACAAGAATAAATTCAAAATGGATCAAAGACTTAAATGTTAGTCCAGAAACCATAAAAATCCTAGAAGAAAACATAGGCAGTAAAATCTCACACATTGCTCATAATAGTTTTTTATCAAATATATCTCCCCAGGAAAGAGAAACAAAAGGAAACAAATGGGACTACATTGAACTAAAATGTTTTTTGCATAGTAAAAGATATCCTCAAGAAAATAAGAAGACAATCCACAAAATGGGAAAACATATTCACCAGTACAATAATAAGAAGTTAATATCCAAAATGTATAAAGTATTTACGAAACTCAACACCAAAAAACCAAACAACCCAATTAAAAAATGGGCAAAAGATCTGAATAGAAACTTATCCAAAGAGGACATACAGATGGCCAATAGACATATGAAAAGATGCTCAATGTAACTAATAATCAGAGAAATGCAAATTAACACCACAGTGAGATATTATCTCACACTTGTCAGAATGGCTATCATCAGTAAATTAACAACAAATGCTGGCCAGGATGTGGAGAAAGGGAAATGCTTTTGCACTGTTGGTGGGTATGAAATCTGGTGCAGTCACTAAGGAAAGCAGTATAGAGGTAACTCAAAAAATTTAAAATGAATCTTCTTTTTGATCCAGAGATCCCCCTTCTGGGACTATATTGGAAAGAACCCAAAGCACTAATTTGAAAGAACATAAGCACTCCTATGTTAATTGCAGTGTTGTTTACAATCGCCAAGATATGGAAGCACCCCAAGTGTCCATCAGTAGATGAGTGGATAAAACAACTATGGGGCATTTACACATTGGAATTTTATTTGGCCATAAAAATGAAAAGAGTTTCATCCTTTGCGTCAGTATGAATGGACCTGGAGAACCTTTTGCTAAGTGAAATAAGCCTGTCAGAGAAAGACAAATACTATTTGATTTCACTTGCATCTGGAATCTAATGAAAAACTGAACTAACAAGGGAAATAGAGACTAATTCATAGATGGAGAGCAGATGACAGCTAGTGGAGAGAGGGGATTAGAGGGTAGAGGGATTGAGGGATGAAATAAAAAGGAAAAAGGACTCATGGACAACAGTGTGGTGATTGCAGGCATGGGGAGTAATAAGGATAATGAAAAAAATCAAGGTTAAATCAAAATTAAAAAATGAAATGATAATTATGCGAGATCATGCAGGTGTTAGCTAACACTACAGTGGTAATCATATTGCAATATATAAATCTATCAAATTAGCATGTTATATACCTTAAATTTTCACAATGCTAAATATCAATTTTATCTCAATTAGGATAAAATGAAAAAATAAATGTAGTGATCTATATGCATGAATCAAAAATCAGTTTTAATACCAGATGATTTTCATGTTTTAACACAGATTATTTAGAAATTTTGTCACTTTGGTGTCTTTGAGCAATCACTTATATTTTCAGCATTCTAACACATTGTGTAGCAAATGATTTAAAATGTATACTTTTGAAGTGTCTATAAAACATTCATCAAAATTCTGTTTTAGTTTTGATTTATGTGTTATGTCCACAAAATGCAGCAATCTCCATGATTATTGAGAATTTGCATATAGGGACTCTATTATCTAATTCAGTGAAATAAATAATGCTTAATTCTATTAATTTAATTGCATTAAATTAAATTGAAATGAGATCATTGTAATTTGCCATTTATCAGAGAAAGCTATCTAACCTTTATTAAACATTGTCATTGTTGTACAGGTAATGATATTGTTCAGGGTCATAAAAATACAAAATACCACATTCATCTCAAAAATAGGTCGAGGGGGTGGGGGTAAAAATGGGAAACATCTGTGTAGAGTCCACAATGATAAAAAATGCCACTTGAGCAAAAATAAAAGTAAAAGAACGCATGGACAGGTACAACAGTGTGGTGATTGCAGACATATGCTGGAGGGTGGAGGTGGAAGAGGGTATAGTGGGATAGATGGTAATGGAAAACACACAACAAAAATGATAATGTAGAATAAAAATAAAAACAAAGCTTTAAAAATAACTAAAT
>PVKM010029339.1:0-17823 GCA_004027735.1 Carollia perspicillata | reverse complement strand
GGAGCTTTTCATAAGCAGAAACCTAGCAAATGTTTTGCATCTCTGAACATGTCTCTATTAACACAGATTAATTGTATAAATCACCCTGGCTTTATAAAGGCTCTTCCTTCCCAAGAGGGCATACGTAGCCTTTTCTCATCTATCTCTACATTGTTACATGTTAACTTTTGGAAAACCAGGCTAACCTCCATAAGGAGACATGATAGGTGACCATTCTGTGAAGTCCTTGGAGAAGGCCCACAATTCTCTGCAGAAGCTGACCACTGTAGCCTGAGATTTCTACCATCAGTATCACGCCTCTGAATTAAGGCATCCTCACCTGAAAGCCCTTTTAAAAATGTGGATGTTTTGCCTGTAAAGGTTAATACCATGCAGACTTAAATTAGAGTACACAAACTAAAGAACAAACAAAAACCAAGATATTAAAAAAAGAATGGAAGTGGGCTTGGGTAGGTGGGGACTGTGGCAAATTGAAGAGTATATTTCCCCTTTAAATGGGGATTCTGGTGCTAATGTTAGGGCAATTGGCACCATTGACAATGACAGGTGTTTTTGTTTTACAGAAGAACACAAGATACCTACATATTTTTGGATAATCTTCCCTTTAAAACATTACTAGGAAAAATAAAACTGACCTGTGGGCTAGAACTGATGTGTAAGAGGCCAGCCTGAAACCCTATGCTTAGATCAATGTATCACTTTCTTAAAGCAGAGCTACTCCAAGTGTGGTCAATGCACCATGGCATCAACATCGCCTGGGAGCTGGTTAGAAATGTGAGACCTTGGGCCCCACTGCAGATGTCCTGAATCTAGACATCTTGGGAGTATGACCCCAGTTTCTGCATTTAACAAGCACTTCAGCTAATTCTTTTACACAGCAAGATATGAGTGGTCCAGAAGCAACAAGAACCAGATATGCATCTGGTACCTGCAAGGAGTCAAGGACAGGGCCTGGGCTGACAGGACAGAAAATCTCCAGTCCTTGGGGTCAGGGAGAGGAAAAAGAAGGGTGCTGACAAGACTTGAGAAAGCATTCTGGGAGCTCTGCAAACAGGACTGTCACATGCGGAGCCCAAAGGGGCCTTGCACAGACTCTCTCTTCTCTTCTGAAGACTCTCCTCTTCTGAAGCCAAGATACCAGACTTCTGAGCCTGGTAGCTCCACCCTTCCAACTCCCAGGAAAGCGACACTGTGTTCCCATATTTACAGAGCATTGTCAGCACTAAATCTGTTCATAAGCATGTTGCCAAAGTTGTCACTGTTCTCAACTAAGTAATCAAAATTTTCTATCTGCCTAGAGGCTCAGCACACTTTTTATGTTAATTATTTAATGCAAATGTGGTGATTTCGGGGAGCAGTGAAATCAAGAAGAGTGTTAGGCACCTCACTTCAGCCAAATTAGGATACATCTTTAATGCACACACAATCTACAAAATCTCCACAAAGGCCATGTTGAACTAAACTTTTGTACTCTACTGGAGCTTAAAAATAATTTCAATTAAAGTCATTGGGGATATCCAAGATTATATATATAGCATGCATATATATATATATGCATGCTATTGACCTAACCTTGCTACTGGAATCCTAACTGCATAAGGAAGCCGGTCACCAAGCCAATTATTCAAAGTGCAGTTCAATTAATTTCTTCTCCCTTCTTCTTTTACTCCTCTTAATTTTTGGCTTAGCCATGTAATTTTAGTTTCTTTAATTCTTTATATTATTTTAGGCTCTCTTTTTAAAGAAGCTGAGTTATCTTTCAAGAACAAATTCCATTGTAGCAGTGACCTCGAGGAAGATGACAGTAGATTAAAAGCCAGTAGTAGCACAAAATGCAAGGATGATTTGTAAGAAAGGGTCAGTTGTCTAGTATTAATTCAGTAATAACTAGAGACACTATTCTTGCCAGCCTCTTCCAGGCAGATCTCTCTGGTGTCTCTTGAAGTTCAGTGCCACTATAAGGAAAAGTAAAATAAAAATTGGATAAAAACCAATTCTGAATCCAATACTCACCCCATGGTCATATACTACCTACAGGTGTTTGTTGGGATAGCCATTAGCCTGAGGATTTAGATAATTTCCTTCCCCCTATATTAGATAGCTTTTGCTGTATGCAAACGATGCCAGCACTCAGTGGTTTAAAACAACAACCATTTACTTAGCTAACTATTCCGTGGGCCCATCCCACGGTTCAGCTGCTTTGGGATGGGTTTCATCATGTGACTCCATCATGTGGCCATCTGGTGGGTTGCCTAGGGACTCATGGGCCTAGTATGGCCTAATTTTTTGAGGACAATAGCTGCCCACACAGACCCTAGCTTTTGGAGAAACTCATACAGATTGTATAGAGATATAGAAATCACACAGTCCCAGAGGAGAGAACGAGTTCAGGGCTCCTTCCACCTGAGTTATATTCAATTCTGGCCCTTCCTCCTCCCTCCTCCCCTCCTCTCTCCCTCTTCATCTTCCTTCTCTTTCCTTTGTACTCCTCTGTGTCACTCACCCCACCTCCTCCCTGTCCTCCTCTTCCTTCCCCTTCTCTCCCTCTCTCCCCAGATCTTCACCTTCATCATCATCATCGTTATGATTACTGCTGTCTTCTCCAAGGTCCCTTCCCTGTGAACAATTTCTCTTCTACTAATTTCTGTTTAATTTCACATGTAAAGACTTGTGAGCCATCGATCTGGCACAACACACAAATCTGCACTGACAGTTGTGGGGTAGCTGCTCCCAGGCATTGCCGTCAGCAGGAATGCCATCAAGGAGATTCACAGGAACTGGAAACGCCGAAGCGGCAGGCTTTCTCCACCAGAGGATTTTTATTCACGTTGCAGTTCACAGATCTGCAAGGCTTGATTTATCGACCAGGAGATCGATGTGAAAATACTGTCAAGCCCCTGGAACTAGGAAGATATTTAGATCACTCCACTCACGTACATCATATTTATGAAAGGAAAAGGAAGTGGGTGGATTATAAATTAGAAAAACCTGGAAGAAAAAACTCCATCCTTTCCAAACTTGACCTTTTATAAACTTCTTTCCAAAAGGCCGAGCTCAACTGTAAATACCTTTGTTGAGTATGCCTTAATTTCTGGCTTCTAAACAGCCCTTTGCCAAAGAGGCACCTTTCTGGAATTCCCCATGCTCCTCCAGGTCTGCTCTCACCCATGTTTCTGCCCCTTCCTGGTACCACACTTAAGGGTAGCCATAAAGTTCAACGCTTACATGAAATGAGAGCTTAAGAAAATCAGAGAAATCATTGTGTCTCTCCATCTTTTTTGTAGATAAAAATGAGAGGCAATGCGGGTTATACAGAGAATCCAAGAAATAAACTAAGGGCCACCCCCCGATCTGAGAGTTATACACTAAAAGTTGCTTTTGTGACCTTAGGCCATCACTGTACCCTTTGGGCATCAGTGTGGTTGATTATAAAAATGGTCACAATTGCCCTGGCTGGTGTGGCTCAGTGGACTGAGCACTGGTCTATGTACCGAAGGGTCACCAGTTCTATACCCATTCAGGGCACATGCCTCGGTTGCAGACCAGGTCCCCAGTTGCGTGTGTGGGAGAGGCAACCACACATTGATGTTTCTCTCCCACTCTTTCTCCCTTCCTACCCTTCTCCCTAAAAATAAATAAATAACATCTTTTTTTTAAAGGATTATTTTCCCTCAAAAAGGTCACAATTATTCTTGCTTCCCCATATCCACATTCTTTGCATGTGCCTCTGCTGCAGCTCCCACCGAGAGGAGGACTCTATTTCCAGGCTCCCTAATCTGAGCTGGCCTTGGGATTCGCTTTGGCCAATAGAATGCAGCAGAAGTGACAGCAAGCCAGGTCTGAAATGAAACCTCAGGAGCCTTGTACACTATGGCTCTCTTTCTTGGAACCCTGTCCAGGCATCATGTGAAAAAAGCTCAGGGGAGGATTTGAGAAGATGAGGGGCTACACAGAGCTGAGATGAGCCCTCCCAGCTGACAACATTCTAGACCAGCCAGTTCCCAGCTGATGGGGAGCTGCCCACAAATGCATGAATTTAGCACAGGAGATAATAAAAACTGTCCAGCTATGCCCATGCCAAATTTGTGATGCATGGTATCATGAGCTAAATAAATGATTGTTATTTCAAGGCACTATCTGGGGGTGGCTTGTTATGCTGCAAAATCTAACTGACTCACTTGGTTTTTTTCAACAGCACAAAAAGGGTTGGGACATGAAGATCTCATTTTTTAGGTGCTTTTTGAAATACCAAGTCCACAAAAGGTGGAGGCCTAAGGCTGAACTGTCCAAATCAATAGCGTACCGACTAGCCACAATTTCAACTTTAAAAATTGAAATTAAATAAAAGTAAAAATCTGGCTCCTTAGTTGTATTAACCATATTTCAAGTGCTTAGCAGTCACATGTGGCTGTTGGCCACTGTAGAGGAGAGCACAAATATAGAACATTTCTGTAGTCACAGACAGGCGTAGTGGATGGGGTTGGTCTGCAGTCTCCATGGAGCAAGTCAACGCCGAACCTGCAAGGGCAGCCAGACCTCCTGACTCACCACGTCTGCTCATCCCTCCAGGACATCCTGCTTGACAGCGACTACCCTCAATCCCCTTGGAATTTTCAAATCTACATTTTAAGACTTCTGCTTTCTCTAAAATATCTAAATCATCAAGGAGTCTTTTAACTGACTGCAAACAATTTCAGCATTTCAGTAAGAGAGTGGACAGGGGTCTCTTAACAAGGTAGGAAAGTCTTCAGATGGATGGAAGGTTTCCCTCCTTCTGGGGGCTGCCCCAGTTTTCATTTTAAGTATCTTTTTTCCATGCTGATAAGGTCGATAGCTGATTTTATCTGCATTCAACTCTTAAAGAGGATTGACGATTGATTTTTTTCCTGTATATGTACGTAAGAGGTTTCCTTCTAATTCTTTTTCCACTTTCTTCCCCTCTCCAATGCCCAGGGCTTCCACTGACTTCAAAGAACTAGAAAAGACTCAGAGGAAAATAGCTAGCTGACCTAATTAAGCATATAGATTGAGATTTTTCTCTCTTGGCTGATAAAAAATTCCCTTTTCTTCACAAGCCTCATTTTGATTTCCTTGATAAAGGAGACTTAGAAAACCACCCTCTTACTGCCCCTTGAAGAAGCATTGCCCCTGCAAGGAGCCCAAGGCAGGGGGATCAGAAGGATCCCAGAGGACAGCTGAGGCAAGAGGGGACCATTAGCAGTGATGTCTGGGGTCTGTACTGCCTGGGTTTGAATCCCAATTTAGCCACCTCCTACCTCTGGTGGATCCTTGGTCTAATTACTTAATCTTCCTGTGCCTCAAGTATCACATTCATAAAGTTAGGGTGCCAACTGTTCTTACCTTGTATTTATTTGATGAATAAATACAAAGGAAGCCCTGAGAATGGTATCCATGCCTGGCATGGAATAAGAGCTCATGGCAGGCAAAGGTCCTTTTTAGTGCCCTGTCCAGATCCTCTGAAACTCAGAGAACTACTTGTGGCCACCCAACCACCAGGTTGTGTGTGCTTTGCTGCTACCAGCTTGCACGTGAAACCTTCAGGGGCCGGTCCCTGGACCGCTGAAGCCACTTTACCTGCACAGGCAGGGAGCCCACCAGCCAGATGTCATCCCAAGCAGACAGTTTGGGGTCAGCACTCATAAAGCTGGCTCCCTTGCCTTTGGGCCCACAGACATTGAGTGTAACTCACACCCCAGAGCTGCCCTAGGGATCAGGCTGACACTGGGGCTTTGCCTGTAATCGCAGCCTAGCTTGGCTTCCTCTCTTCTGTACTGATTCTTCTGATCCCAGGTTCCTCCCGAGAGCACGTCCTCAATAAACCTCTCTCACACGAATCCTTATCTCCGGCTCTGCTCCTACAGAACCAGACCCAAGACGGTAACTATTATAACTACATTAATTATTATTATCATAACTATTTATATGTTTCAGTCATGCCACAAAAAGTAATTTTGATTCCTAAATGAGGTGATGATATTTCCCAAGTTTATAGAATTCAGCACTTTTCAAAGCATTTTCCCTTTAACAGCTCATTGTTATGACTAGATACTCCTGGAAATGAGATTAAATCCAAAATCCAGTCCAATTTCTCTTCCCTCCCCCGGCTCCTTCCTTTCAGCACAGCCAGGGCCTCCTGTGCAATTATAAAGACACGTCAGTCCGCACAACTAAGCTTGATCCTCCCTAACCCTCTTCAAATAAGCCATCTTCCAGGCTCCAGGCTGTATACATTGGCATGTATGGCCCACTCTTCACACGAGAACCCCTGAGAAAGGACCCTACAGACCCTGAGTAGCAGTGGCTCTCAATCTGAATGAAGCCTGCTTCAGACTCATTGGAGAGCTTGTTAAAACACAGATGCCTGGGTCTCATTCCCAGGGGTTCTGAGTCAGTAGATCTAGGGTGGGGCTCATGCCTTGGCACACCTAACAAACACCTAGGTGGTGCTACCACTGGAGTAGTGTGCACCTGGAAGACCCTTGGCTCTACGGGGAGGAGCACAGCTGGAGGCAGACCAGAGAACGACTATTCCTGAGGTGCAAGTACTTGCCTGGCTCTTGGGTGATAATGGTCTCAGCTATGTAAGAACATCGATGGTCATCCCAGGGACTTAGGAAAGGCATAGTCTGCAATGTAGCAAGAACATGGTATACCAGTTCACTATTGCTGCTATTACAAATTGCCACAAACTTTGTTTGCAGATTAAAGCAACACAAATTTATATTATACCTGAAGATCCCAAGTCTGAAATGGGTCTTATGGAGCTAACATCAAAGGCTGGGCTCCTTCTAGAGGCTCAAGGGGAGAGTCTACTTGTTGCCTTTTCCAGATTCTAGAGGCTGCCTGTAGTCCTTGGTTTCTGAGCATGTCAACCCAATCTCTGCTTGCATCATCACATCTCCTTCTCTGACCCCGATCTTCCCACTTCCTTCCTGCCTCTAAGTATAGGCTTCAGACTTTGTGCAGCAACCATGTAAACAAGCCTGGGCTAACCTGCTGGAGGATGAGACACCGTGTGGAGCAGAGATGAGCCATCCATCTGAGGTCATCCTAGACCACTTGGTCCCCAGATGACCTTCCAGATGTTTACAAAGAAACTTGCGTGAGCCTAGCCAGACTTATGGGGAATAATAAATATCTGTTGTATTAAGCCACTACATTTTTGGTGGCTTCTTAGCTAAAGGAGCTGACAGACACTGACCCTGAGTGGAGGGACTTTCAGGCAGTTTGTTCACTTTACACCAGGCCTAGCCTGTAAGTGTCTCTTATATGGCTACTACATGATACCTGAAAAATCAGGAAAAAAATATTTTAAATTTCAGGATTCTAGCTTATTTTGAAATAAGAGAAGATATGACTAGAAGGGAGCATTAAGAAGCCTTCTGGGATACTGAGATGGTCTCTTTCTTACCTGAGTGCTGGTTGTATCGCATGTGTATGATCTGTAAAAAATCATCAAGCTATGCACTTACAATTTTACCCTGTTGGATAGATATGCTATATTCTAATTAAGAGTAAAAACAAGATGAAAAGTTAAAATGGGGCCCATTCAGTCCTGACCTATGACATGAATGAAGGAGTTTGATGAATTTAACTCTCTGCTCCAGAGCCTGTGGTGGAGAGTTGAGCACTTGGGAATTAGCCACAGTTCTCCCTTTACCCTGCTGCCTGCGTTTGACTCGTTATGTTAGCCGCCTATTTCCTATAGGCATCTGAGTTTCTAATTGTTAAGCAAGACCTCTGGTTAAAGAACATAGTAGAAGTAACTGCTATTCAAATTATCAACTCTTCAGCTATCTCTAATTTTCTGGCTCCTTTTTAAAAAAAAACTATTTTGGCAGTAACAATTAGCTCCCTCTTTCCTAGTGTAGAGTTGAAAGACAGATGCCTAATGAGGGATATTATTTCCCAGCCTCCCCGGCCATCTGACCAGGGTGTCTCGAGTAGAATGCGAGCAGAAATGGTGAGTGTCCCTACTATTCCAGACCTGGGGTTAAGAAGCAGTTGGGCTTGATCTATGAAGACACGAGGGCCCAAGTTATATCAGCTGGATAGCGCCTGGATCCATAAATCAACGTGTGGTGGAAAGCCATCTGATGATTAGAACACCAAATTGGAAACTTTGGTGAGTAAGCAATAACATTCAATTCTGATAACCCACTGAAATATATTTGTTTCTGCCACTCAAGTTACCCTGATTAATATGCTATTACATCCCATGGTTGTTCATGCATTCACTCATTCAATAAATATTCATAAATTTTCTCATATGCAAGGCTCTGTGCCAGCTTTCTGTCTTCAAGGATCTTATACACTAGCTTAAAAATAAGGACAGACTGCTAATGTTTGTTTGCCTTGCTATGTGGCAGACCATGTATAAGTTCCTTTATAGATATTGTAACATGTGTTCTTCACACTTATTCCACAATAAGTAGATAATCACTCGCTTATAAATAAGGGACCTGGGGCTTACAAAGGCTGGGAAACAGAACTTTCTGACTTAAACACCTATGTTTTCCTCAGGACATTATACTGCTTGACAGGAGGGAGAAAAGAAGCACACATGAGAACTGTTAGGCGTGTTACTGAGGATTAAATGGCACAAGAGAGCAATGCTGAAATGCTGAGGATATTCAGAGATCACTATCTTGATAGTCACACTTGCCCCAGGAGATGTTGCCCACTGATTCATCTTCTGTCTGTGCTCTGGCTGGGTACCATCTTTAACTCCTCTGATGGTGATACTTTTAGGGCCAGAAAGGTCCAGAGAAGTCCATGTAGTCGGCAAAGTGCAATAAGGCAAAAAAGCACCACGAGTAAGGACTCAGTAATTTGGCGACTGCTGTGCCTCTGCTGTGCTGAGTGACTGCCCTTGTGTTGCTTTTTAAACTCCCTTTCTGCCTCTATGAAACTGTCATGGTAAAGCCTGGCTGGATGAGACTGTATTTGAAATGCGTAAAACCATAGAAAGAAAGCATAAAGCAACCTTACGCGTTGTTCTCGTTCATTCTTTCATCAAATAATAATTCAATATGTCCCTGTTCCTGGTGATAGGCCCCACTTTTCTCCATATCGTAATTAATTTGAGGCACATTCTGCTCAAGAACATTCTCAGCATCCTAACTTGGCTATAAAATCAGAGGATTTGCATTGCCTCAGATGTAAATACCAGGGGGACACAACTGCGTGCAGTTAACAGCCCACGAACTATTCAGATTTGACACCTTCCGTGTGATTGGATTGGGATCTGTGGAAGTGGACAAACCATAGACATCAAGGCTTCCCTGTTTTCATTTAAAGACATACACACAAATTGCTTCCCCAGTGCATCTTCTCAAGGGAGCAGCCCAGATAAAATGCTGAGATTGCACGAATCTATCTCCAAGCAGAAACCTGAGGCAGATGCCATTATTTTTTCGTGTCATTTTAATGGGCTTGCTTTTTTTTTAAAAAGCGCATGTTTGTGCCAAGCTCCTTGGTATTTTAAATTGGTTTCTGTAATGACTTTTTATGAGGGCCGGGTAAGCCAAGTGAGAACAAAATGTTACTTAGACATTTAACAAGACTTCCCTTTTGCATAGTCACTCTTTTCTTCTGACGCACGTCTTTGCTTTTTGCCCGGTTCAGGACGATCTCTGTTTCCTCCATTCAAAAGTCAACAAATATTTCCTGAGCACCTGCTTTGTGACAGGCTCTGAGTGGAACTCTGGGGATATGGTGGTGTGTGGACAGCAGTCACCGTCCTGCCTTGGAAGGGGTGCTTCTTAGGCCATGTTCTGCTAGAGATGCTCCCCCATCCTCTACTTTGTCCATGCCCCTCCCAGATAATGAATCCTTGAGGACTGCCTGAGTCGTCTCTACCTCAGTGTCCAGAATAAGAATTTCAGTGCCTGGCTTGTGGGGTGAGCTCAGCTCATATCACTGAATAAATACTTGAATGTTTGACAGGATAGTTTGCCTGGATATTAGAAAAGGAACAATCTACTTTATATTTCACACAAACAGCCTCGGTTTTATTGCCTAGGGCCTGGAGATGAAGAATAAGAAAATTGAAATACTCTCTCAGAAACTCTTATTTCTGTTCTACAAGGGAAAAGACATTTGTTCATTCCTTCATTCAACAAGCATTTATTGACTGTCTGCTATGTGCCAACACTGTTTTAGGTCTAAGACAGAAAAGTCCCTGCACTAGCAGAGCTAACCGACATTTGAGTAGGGATGATAGGCTATAAATAAATCAATCAATAAATAAACAATGTGGTTTGTGACAGTGATAAGTAGTACTATGAAAAACATTACAAACAAGGTGTTCCAACTGCTGTCACATCATGACAAACTAACCCAAAAGCGAATGGAATTAAACAAACCATTTAATTATGTTCATGGACTCAGTAGTTTGGGAATTTGACAGGCACAGTGGAGATAGATTGACTCTGTGATGATTTCTAGAGCCTCATCTGGGAAGATTATAAGACTGGGGCCCTTGATGGCTATGAGTTAAAATCACCAGGAAGTGTCCCATGTGAATGTCTGGTGGCTGATGGGCTGTGAATGCCGACTGGACCACGTGCCTGTGACCCTTCTGTGTGGCTTGGGGTCCCTCCCAGCTTGGCACCCTCAGGGGAGCTGGCTTTCATACTCACTGGCTCAGGACTCCGAAAGCAAGTTCCCAGCAAGCAATGTGGCAACTATCACCTTTAATAGCATTACCTCAAAAGTTATGTGACTTCTGCAGTCATTTCTGGCATGTTTTGTTGGTTTTAAGAGTCATCAAAATTGACCCAGATTCAAGGAGTGGGAACTTAAGCCTTATGTCAGGATGAAAGGAGTGCCAAAGAATTTGCAGACATGTTTTAAAACTGCCACACAGGGTAACATGATAGTGACCAGAAAGTTGGAGAAGACCACTCTCAGAAGGTCAATTATGAGCTAAGATGGACAGGACAAAAAAGCCATCCACAAAACAATGTGAAGGAAATGCTCTTCAGAAATAGGAAGTGCTGATTAAGAGAAGCAAGTCTCTCGTCAGTCCTCCGAGTAGTCAGCCTACCCAGTGCATCCCACCATGCCCATTTGATTAAGTCTGCCTAAGTTTGAGGCTCAGTGTTCAGGACTCCACTTTCTCACAGACACATACCAAATTCTCCCATATCAACTCTATGTTTAAAACTCCACCTTCATTAGCAGTTTTGAAAATCTCAGTTGGTTCAAAACTTGGGTGGGGAGGAGGGATACACTTTGTTGCCCCCACACCCAGAAAAAGTGTAGTAGTTGGTCCAGGAACCTACAGGAACCTCAAGAGAGTGTGACTGGTGGGTCGCAGTAACAAATGGAGAAGCTTGGGATGAGTCTGTAACATAGGCATGGGCTTGTGAACATAGCAAGTTACAGACATCTGAATTGGCCATGGGCCTTGTTTTTATCATTTTGCAGTTGGGTTAAGTGCCATGATCCAGACAGGTGGCTTTAAGACTAAGGTGCCAGCCTCACAAGGCTTTCACCTTAGCTGAGGCTTTGTCTGAAGGTGAATAGATGTATTCATGGAGGCAAGGTTGTGAGCAAAAGTGAGTACCTCAACAAAGATTCTGAACTTTGCTCTGAAGCAAAACCTTAACATAGCCTGGGTAGATGGTATCACCCAATGGTTAAGGACTGGAGAAGCAAATACTATCCCAGCATAAGCAAAGAGAAGCCTCAGTAAAGGTATTGGCTGTATGGGTGGCCTCAGGTGAATGTTGAAGGCACCGCTTGTTTCCATAAAATATTTGCACATACAATGGCTACCTGGGGGAGATACTTCAATACCTATAGTCCATTTCAACCCGTGATGACTGCATCAGTTATCTGTTGCTAGATAACCTCCCTGAAAAACCTATGGATTAAAATAGACATTTATTACTTTTCATGAGTTTATGAGTGGTTCTATCAATTAGGGCTCAGCTAATCTCGGCGTAGCTTCCTCATGTGTCCACAGTCATCTGGGAGGCTCTGTGGTGGCCTCAGCTATGATGACTTGCCTCTCTCCCATGTGTTTCTCTGATGTCTCCAGTAGGGTAGCCTGGGTTTGATCTCTGAGCAACAGTAGGGATTGAACAGAGGAGTTGAAATGTACACATGCTTTTTAAGTCTCTACTGGGATCCAATTTGCTACAGTCCCATTGGCTAAAGTGGATTGCATGGCCAAGTACAGAGGCAGTGTGAGTACTTACTGGAATCTAATCTATCTCTGTCACTGACCTGCCCTCTATAAGGCAGTAGGACCTATGAGGGGTAAGTTGGGACTTACAGTGAGTAATTTAACACAACTCAAGAGAGACTGAGAACTTTCACCAATGGCCACTCACTCTACCCCTTTTCTTACAACAGACTCTCTTTTAAATCAACACTGACCCAATATTTAAAGAATACCATGTAGAAGAAAAGACATTATGAGCTAAGGGTTTCCTTTGCGGCCCACGGGCCTTGGTTAAGAGTTGGCTCTCCTCTCTCCCCAGGTCAAGACAGAGTTATGAAATCCCCAGTGAAAAGACTGAGAGCAACAGCTTTGGAGACAACAATTCCTGGATCCTGTGCCAGATTAGTGTCTTCAAGTTCAATTCCATCATAATTGGGAGCACTGAGTAAGTGCACAGTAAATTATAGCATTTTCCATTATTATTATTAACTGGGAGGACAACATAAGTGTTTCTTAAGAGTGGGTGTAATGAAAAGAGTGGAGCAAAGAAACTACACAAGCAGTGACAGGTATTAGTGGAATTAATCAACTGATAGTGGGAAAGGCTAGATGAATATTTAAACAGTCTTTACTGCAATGAAGAAACATTGATCTCAGGAAGAAGAAAAGTTACATGCATTTGGCTGATGACAACCCAAGAAAAGAATGGCTGATTGGTTGATTTGAGATGCATGCTGACCTTCCTCTTTTCCCACTCTCTACTGTCATGCCTCATGGGAAAGACTGGGTAAAAAAACAACTCAGGTATTTGTCCTTAGACTTTGAGCAACTAAGGGTAATGATGTTTCAGGCCCACATTTTCCTTAATATGGAAAAGCTTATGCTCAAAAACTGAACAGCCAGGGCAAGCAGAAACACTTCTGAAACTGGATGGGACTTGTATCAGTCCAATTAACAAATGACAGAGGGACTTGAGAGGAAGAATGTGCACATAGGTATATTGTCCATGCATAAGGCATGAGGGAGCCATTCACATCACAGACTATATAAACAGTACTCTGTGTCATGCCCAGTATAGAAACTGCACAGCTGTACATGGCTACCCTGCTCAGGTGGAACTTTCTTAATTACTAAGCTAAAGTGAAAATTCTCTGACAGCCCTTGCACTAGTTTTTTGTATTTGAAACATTGACAGCATTCTCTAGAGTAGGTCTAACACATTTGATGGGAAATCTGGGGTGGTTTTTCTATCACACTAATTTCTCCTACTGAAAATTGGAATAGGCCTGAGGCTGTGTATAATCTCCCATGCTCTTTTTGAGTGTTTCCATCCATGTCTGATTTCCCATCACAGCAGAGTGAAAATGACGCCCTGTGTCTTCAGAGTTGCATCACACAACTTTACTGTGGCTGTTGATGTTAATGCTATACTGTAAATGTCTTGAATCTTGAATTCGAATCAATCAAAGTGCTTCTTCTGACCTTTTACTTGAACTTGCTGAGGTCTGTGAATAAATTAAGGTGATAAGCGATTCTGATATTGAACAAGAAAGCTGTCCTAGAGAGTCCTTATGTGACTTGCTTAATGCTTCACAGCCATTCAGTAGCACAACTAGGTTTAGAAGCTATGTATCTGGGCTTCTTCCCAGGGTTGATTCCACTGAAACTTTAAACTATTAATACAGTACTGGGCCAAAGGTGATTACATTAAGTTTTATATACCCATTTATTGAATAAATGAATGGCAAATAGAATAGATACTCCACATTTGGGAAAGACATGTTCCAAGGTCCTTTATGAGTCCACTAATTTTAAAATACTATTAAAGGTATAATCTTCACATTGGGTGAGAAGGGTATGAGTTCAGTGGCCCCTTGAAGTTTTTGTTGGAATCGTGAAGGATTGTATATAATTTAAGTAAATCACATTCAATATACTAGTAGTATTTTTAATATGAACCATAGAACATGAAGGTCAACAAAATCTTCACTAGTGGGAATAAAGAAAAACTAAACTGAGAATTTCAAAAGACATAATTTAAAAAAAAATATGGCTTGAGTAACTGTCTACTGAAACATGTAATTTTTTTCTGTAAAAGACAGTAAATTATAACTGAAAATTTTAAGTGACCCTTTCAGACTCTTGAATATTCCATAAATATAGGATTAGAGTCACAGATGTGAATTTCTGTTGAATAAGATATTTCACTCTTTAATTTATATGAAAATTTGACTTTATTCTAAGAAAGGCTGTAACCAACCTTTGAGTTATTTTCACTTCCATAGAATTTCTTAGGGCAGAAGCAATTTTAAAAGAGAAGAAAAAGGATATTGTTTTGATGAATTGCAATATCATTTAGGCGTCTTTTTTGTTTCAAAGAGAAAACTCCAATCACACAGGCTGGAATGATATCAGAATTTACTGGCATAAGTACTTATAAGTCCAGGGGAAGTCCTGGCATGATCCAGATGTCCACATGATCATGAGGGCTGTGTCACTTTTCTTCTGTGATTCTTGTGATTCTGTTTTCTCCTGTAGGTTGTCCTTGTCCTCAGGCTGGCTTCCCTTATTAAGGCTGCCAGCAGCTCTGAGGATTCACATCTACTTCTTTGCTCATATCCAGAAGTGAGACAGATGGAGAGAGTCAATCTTGATCTTGACATCTCTCTCTGACCCTGGTAGACAGATTGTAAAATTGGCCCCGATTACCCACCTGTCCCCAAAACCATGCTCTTTGCAATGTGAACTTGTAGTACCTCTCATCATGTAGTAGAGTCTGTATCTCCATCCCTTGGATTTGGGCTTGCCTCATGACTTAGGTTTGCCAACAGAGTAGAGGGAAAGTGACAAAGTGCTAGTTCTGGTCCAAGGCCTCGAGAGAATCATACATTTTCACTCTCACTTGAAATCCTATCTCCACAGTAAAAACAAGCTTTGGCTCCCCTAACAGGCAACGAGAAACCACAAGGAGCAAAGACTAGCCATCCCAGAGGAGCCCAACCTAGACCAAGCGGCAGCCAACCAACCAGCATAAACATGAGAGAATCCAGCTTGGAGCAGCAGAACCACTTCCTGGCCTACAGCTGAGCATAGACACATAGGTGAGCCCAGCTGAGATCAGAAGAACCATACAGCTGACTTGTAGAGTTAAAACAAATGCTTACTGTTTAAAGAACTGGGTTTTGAGTGGTTCATTACATAACAATAGCTAAGTATTATACAGATCTTCTAAGGTTGCCTTGATTAAATTGTTTAAAGTCACTGGTCACCCCTAAACTAATCACTGTGGTTGGATCTAATTCAATCCACCTTGAGCTATAGTGGGGCGGTAGAAGTGGAAATCTGAAGAACATCAAGGATGATTAGGGAGGGGGATAGGAGAAAGGTGGGTGGTAGGGCCAGGTGCAACCACTGTGGGCAAACAACCTGCCTACTACCTTGATGGTCCCAAAGAGGTCTCAGAGGAGTGATGATGGGACGAGATGAGGATGATGAGGCGACCCCACTGGGTTGAGTGACTCTCACCCAGAAGTCAGCTCCACAGTACATTCAGATTAAATTTCCTGTCTCAACAAAACTGCAAATTCCCAACAGTTCTGGAGTTTCAGGTTGTTTTGAAGATTCTTCAAAGTACAATATCAAATCAACAAATGTTAATGTTCTAAGTAGTAATGGATTTTCACACTCCACCTAAAAAATATTGAGACCAAATCCCAAGTCTTCAAGCACAGAAAGCCTTCAAAGAAGAGAGCTGTCGGCACTAAGTAGGGTACATTTTCCCATGAGCATCCAACGTAGGCTTTCAGGGCCTGGAACTCAGAGTTTTGTCCAGGTGGTTCTGTAATGAGGGATTCCTGCCGAATACATATCAGTGTGATGAAACCATGTTGTAGCTGTGGTCACAGTTAAAACACCATCAAGTTCTGATTAAATACACTTTGTAAATTTTATGTTCTAACTTTTTTGAAGTGCAACTGTAAAGGAATAAAAATCATCCATAAAATTAAAAAAAGGAAAAGAAGTCATCTGTAACATAAAGCATGATAACTCAACAGGTATTAATGCTGCAAATGAATTCAGTGCAAAAATTGGTAGTGGCAGTTAGGCTTCAAAGGGCAAAGGGTTACTTACCATTAAGGGAAAGGAAAAGTAGAGTATTTTTTTCTAGTTGGGGGGAGAGATAATCTTGGGGTTTCTGATAGCAAATATTCTGCATTTTCATTTTTGAATCTTTCTTCCGCTTTTGGAAGAACAAGAGCTAAGGAATGTGTGTGCTGGGAGAAGTAATCTGAAGTCCTAAGAAAATAACTTAATGGTATTTTTAAAATAGTATTTTTAAGCAGTCAAGCTTTTATTAGTAGACAGCATATCAAAGCTTAGGAGCCTCTGGCAACTGATGAAAGAAAGTAACTCTAAGGGATTTTGGTGTGAAAAGTGCCTAAATAGATTTCAGAGGATTTAACATGAAAAATTCTGTGTACACTTAAGGAATCACTCATTAAGACTTAAGGAAAATTGGATTAGATTAAACAGTGGTGAGAAATGGGGACATGTGAATACGAGGTTTGTCATCCTGAACATTTTTCTGTAACTTGATACATTTAAAATGACCTCAGTAGGTTGTTGTGGTACATTAACTGTATTAATAACCCTGATTTATCACAACTGCCCATCTCCATGATGCTGAGTATTAACCGTCCAGACGATTCTGTGCTTGGACATGTGATTCTGTCGCACCAGCTGGACAGTAGCAAATTTGACATAAGTGGAGGCTTAAAAGGTGCTTGTGTGCTTTTATCTCGCTCTCTTGGGTTTCCATTCCCCTCATGTTTACAAGCCCAGGCTGCCCTGCTGGAGTCTCTTAGAACACCATGAGTCCCTCTCAGGCTAGGGGAGTTGGAACCCCTGAAAATACTGAATCCATAGAATCTGTGAGAAGACACATTTTGAAAATCTCTAAAGGATATTTTGTCTGGCCTTATTCTTGGTGACAAAATCTGCATGAGTTGTCTCTTGGTACATAAAAATTACCCTAAAATTCAGCTTAATAAACAATTATTATTATAACATGTATTATTCCACACTTTTTGTGGGTCAGAAATCTGGGTGCAGCGTCACGGGGTGGTTCTGGTTTAGAGTCTCTCTAGTGAGGCTGAAGTTAAGATGTGGGGCTGCAGTTAGTGGAAGGCTTGCTTGAATGGGGCTGGAAGACTGGCTTCCAATATGGATCACTCACACAGCTGGTGCCAGGTGCCTCATTCCTCACCACCTGGACCTTTCCGTGGGATGGCTCAGCTGTCCTCACCACATGGCTACTGGCTTCCCCTGGAGGGAGTGGCCCCAAAAAGCAATTCAGAAGCTGTGATGTCTTGTATGACCTAGCCACTAAAATCACACCTTTATTTGTGTGATACCTTGCTGGTTTCACAGATCAGCTCATTCTACATTTGTGGAGCCCCACAGACATGGGGATCATTCATTGGAGGCCATCTGAAGGTTTACTGCTATGCATGATTTTACAGATTTAGATCTCCAAGTTAGTGCTCAGAAAACTGTGTGTTTTATTCCAGGTCAGCCTGTTGTGTTGCCTGAGTGTCTTTTTGGCCTTACCAGCTTGCCACTCTGAA
>PVKM010029338.1:0-17820 GCA_004027735.1 Carollia perspicillata | reverse complement strand
GGCTCCCATGTTGCAGTCCTCTGTGTTTTCTATATTCCCTCAGTTTTCTCTTTCCTCACTCATCGATTTGGACATAACATACCCCGCTATATTCATATTCTCATTGCCAACCTCTATTTGGTTATCCCACCCTCACTCAACCCCATCATTTATGGTGTGAGGACCAAACAGATTAGAGAGCGAGTGCTCCATGTCTTTATTAAAAGATAGGGACTTCTACATCTTTTGTTTAGCAAGCATTTGGATCCAGCAAGCAAAAGTAGTGTGTTATTGTGAGAAAGACACTTCTCTAAATTTAGTTCTGCTAAATTACATTCTAGGAAATTTGATCTTGGCTACTTATTGATTCTATACTATGAAAAGTCTTCAACATATTTAAAGTTCAAGGGCCAATACCTATTGGGGAACTACTTGCATTAGTTCCTCTTGAGGGAGAGTGAATGAGTGAATAATCAAAGCAATGACTGTCTCATCATTACATTTTTTTAAAAATTTATTGTTGTTCAATTACAGTTGTGACCAATTTACCCTCATTACTCTCCCCTGCCCTATCCACTCCTCCAACTTCCACTTTCAATCCTCCTCCTACCATTTGTCTTTGTCCATGGGTCCTTTATACATGTTCCTTGATTTGACCCTTCCCCTTCCTCTTCTTTCCCTTGTTATCCCTCTCCCCCATTGAGCCCATCATTGTCAGTTAATTCTTTATTTCCATGTCTCTGGATCTATTTTGCTCACTTGTTTTGTTGATTAGGTTCCACTTATAGGTGAGATCATATGGTATTTGTCTTTCACTGCCTGGCTTACTTCACTTAGCATAATACTCTCCAGTTCCATCTATGCTGTTGTGAAGGTCAGGAGTTCCTTCTTTCATCCTGCTGCATAGTAAGTATTCCATTATGTAAATATACCACAGTTTTTTGATCCATTCATTTACTGATGGGTACTGAAGCTGTTTCCAGCATTTGGCTATTGTAAATAATGCTGCTATGAGTATTGGTGTGCATAGGTTCTTTTGAATTGGTGTTTTAGGATCCTTAGGGTATAATCCAAGCAGTGAAATTGCTTGGTCAAAAGGCAGTTTGATTTTTAGTTTCTTGAGAAAATTATATACTGTTTTCCACATTGGCTGCACTAGTCTGCATTGCTACCAACAGTGCACTAGGGTTCCCTTTTCTCCACAACCTCCCAGCATTTATTTTTGTTGACTTGTTAATGATGGCCATTCTGACCAGTATGAAGTGGTATCTCACTGTGGTTTTAATCTGCATCTGTTAAAGGTGAGATCATATGGTACTTGTCCTTTACTGCCTGGCTTATTTCACTTAGCATAATGCTTTCCAGCTCCATCCATGCTGTTGCATTGGGTAGGGGCTCCTTTTTTCTTTCTGCCACATAGAATTCCATTGTATATATGTACCATAATTTCTTGATCCATTCATTTACTGCTGGGCACCTGATGGCTAGTGATGTCAAGTGTCCTTTCATATGTCTCTGGGTCTTCTGTACGTCCTCCTTGGAGTAGTCTCTGTTCAGATCCTTTGCCAATTTTTTAATTGGATTGTTTGTCTTCCTGGTGTAAAGTCATGTGAATTTTTTATGTATTTTGGAGATCAAACTCTTGTCTGATATGTCATTGGCAAATATATTTTCCCACATGGTTGGTTCCCTTTTCATTTTGCAGATGCTTTCTTTAGCTGTACAGAAGCTTTAACATTGTTTTTTTTTCCCACCAAATTATTGTTCTGTACTTTCCCTCAGTCTATAAAGACAAGGAAACATATAACCAATATCTTTGCTCTTAAAATACATGAGACATTTAAATTGAAATGAGATATGACTATTACCCCAATCCACTTCCACTATTTTTCTTATCCTCAGAGACTGATGTGACTACCACAACCTTTTTTTTTTCTTTCTTTGGTCTAAAGTTATCATTTGAAATGTAAAAATTTGAGGGGAGTAGGTTGGAATTGTTAATTTTAATTTATGTGAATGGTAATGCACTGTGTATCATTCCATAGACAATTGTTTCTCTAAACATTATGTTTAGAGATCTATCTATGCTGATACATACGTGATATAGTTATTTTCTTTTAAAATGTAACAGACTTTTTCATTTGCACTTTATTTATCTCTTCATCTTTGATATTTATAATAGTTTATTGGTTTTAATTTTGGATAAATGTTGTGACCTCTTTATGAATGTTTTTTGTGTATATTTCTAAAATTCTATAGTTAGAATTGTTAAGCAGTAACTTACTGATTAAGTAACCATGTTCTTGCTTTTTTGTATTGTTTCATACTTACTATAATTTCCTTTTCCCTCCCCAAGTGTTTCTGCTCAGCTTCTTAAAAATCTCATTGCATGGTTTTTTTTTAGTACATTTAATATTTTAACATTTCCCTATAAAGTCTTTATATTTAATAGAACAAAGTTTTAACTAAAATTAACACTGAATATACTACGTATTGCACAGCCTTCTCTTTCTTTTATGCTTAGGGTTTCTGCATTGCTTTACTATATGTCAACATCCCAACATTTATTTTATTATTGGTGAGTGCTTATGAACATGTAAGCATTAATTTTTACATTTAATTCTAATTTAACTGAAATTCATTTCTTGTGTAAGATGTAAGAAAATTACTTTTCTGTTTTTATTTTAATACATTTTGTAATATAATTGGCTTAATAATTAATCACTTCAGAACTGATTTTTCATTCTTCTTTAATATTAAATTTTAATATGTACAAGAATCAGCTTTTTGTAAATAGAGTCAGCTTGTTTGTTTATTCTTCTATCAGTATCATAATGCTTTCATCTTACAGAATTAAAACATATCTTAATAACTTTTAGAGTTGATTATCCTTGTATAATTTTCTCAGTCTCTTTTCGTGCTCTACAATAATTTGTAAAAAAGCTGTCATTTTGCCATGGTTAAAAATATCCAGATGGAATTTTGAGTTAGTTTATTTCTTAGTTCATTTACTATCAGTCGATTACATGATGAATGCATTTCTTAAAATATTCACTGACAATTAATTATGCTTCTCACTTGGATAAGCACCAGTGATAAAATGCCCCTTGCTGAAATGTCCCAGCAGTGTTTCCTAGAATTCTCTTCCCTCTGAATGTGCAGTTCAGAGTTGGTCACATGGAAAGTATGCAGGAGCTGTGGGAACAAATGTCAAACAGCAGCCATTATACTCTGTAGTTTATGTAGTGCTGTTTATGGCACTGATAGGTAAACACAGCGATACTAGATGTCTTCTTTTGATTTTTCTCTGAAGTAACCTGCAGGCATTTGCCAAAGTAAATATTCATCGATGAAAGAAAAATACTCAGACTTTAGAGATTTGCTAGATGAAACTTCTGAGGTGAAACATACCAGGTATTCAAAAAGCACAATTCCATACTGGCTATCCAGTTAGAATAAGGCCTATGAAAGCCAGTTGAAAACTTGTGTTTTGGATTGAGTATGCCTCAAAAAAGGTCTCATGGTTTTGCACAAGAATTTTTGTGAGAATTTTCTGTTTCTAAGAGTAAATGACTCTAATATTGACATTAAGTTCATCTGTTTTCCATCTACATACACAAAAAATGATTTTTGTAGTGAGTGTTTACTGGACAATCACCATAAAATTTAATGGATGGTAGTTAAAATTGCAATCCCTTGTCAGACTCTGTGTCTCTACTGGAGCAGGTAAACAGAACCTCTGAAACTTGATTTGGAATAATGAAATGAATGAACTTAAAATGTATTACTCTCTAATTTTTAATTTATCTAAAATAATGTTCAAAAAACTTATTATAAAAGGCAAGATAGAAATTATTTTAAGCTTTGCAAGCTATATGGATTTTTTGTAACTATTTATTTCTGGTGCTTTAATGTAAAAACTGCCATTATATTAAATAAAACCAAATGAGTGTGTCTGTGTTTCAGTAAAACCTTTGCAAAATCCTTATAGCAACTCTATTAGTAATTGCCAAATAATGGAGAAACCCAGATGTCCTTCAATGAGTTAATAGCTAAACAATTGGTAGTATATTCACACATGGAGTATTATGTGTCATCAGTCAAGATGAACTATTGATACTGACAACAACTTAGATGAATATCTAGACAATTTACATTGAGTGAAAAAATCAGTCCCCAAAAATTTCATGATATATTATTCCATTTATGTAGTATTGCTTAAATAATAAAATTATTGAAACAAATAATAGATTAGTGGTTATCAGGATATAAAACCAAGGAAGTCTTGTGGCAGTGGTAAGAAAGCCTAGAAAGGGATAATTTGGAGATGTTTGTGTTGATGGAAACAAAGGAATGCTTGTTGCTATAATAAGAAATGATTAGTCTGTGATTTTTACTTAAGTCTTTCTGAAGGGAAGGGTTTTAGGTTTGTTCAATGTCCATCAATAGTGTTTGTTGAATGATTTTGTGAGCATGTTTACTGATTTTAGAGGTGACTTTTTGAATTTGAATTAATGTTAAAATTAGTATTAAATAAAACATACTTAAAGCATTTGACATGTAATGCATCATTATATGTGTATGGCTTTTACTTCTGCGTTTATTTCAGCATAGCTATGTTTAGTTTGCCACATCTGCCTTTCCATGCCTTGATAATTTGTAAGGTTCATTAAAATTCTCACTTTGGGAAGGCCTTACAGCTTATATTTCCTCACTGAAAAGTACCAAAATATAAATATTTTTTTGTTCAGAACTGCACATGGTGTTATATTATTTCTTAGCATTGATTATGCCTATGCCTAGATTTCCTTGCCCTTTAGTTTTGTTCACACTGTGGCTCTAATTTGCAATATAATAATTTTGATAGTTGTACAGACAGAGAACACCCTCTCGAACCCAATATTTTTTCTAGACATTCTATCATTCATATGTGAGCCTCTCCACATTCTTGATGCCACATATGTTAAATACATTCTAGGTTAATGCTCATGAGTTCAATGTTCAGGCCTTTGGAGCCTGGTGACCCAGATGATTCTCATACACACCTTCAGAGGAATGGAATCTACTATTCTCCTGTCAATAGCTTTGGACTGCTGTGTAGCTCTCTGTGCACCACTCCATTATACAACCATTGTGACAGCCTGGGTGCTGTCAGGAATTGGACTGGGTGTTGGACTGAGTGCAGTTGCACTCATACTGCCCAAGGCCTACCCAATTCACCATCTGCCCTTTTGTGATGCCTGCGTTATTGCCCACGTCAACTGTGAGCACATGGGTCTATTGTGAAGTTGGCTTGTGACAACATTTGAATCAATATCATCTGGGGTCTCTTTGTTGCTTCCTTCCTTGTCCTCATCCTGGCACTGTCTGGCACCTTCTGTGGTTACACTGTCAGTGCTGTATTCCATCTCCAACCCCAAAATGCCCATCACAAGATACTGGGCTCTTGGGGATTCCATGTTCCAGTCATGTTTGTGTTGTATGGACCCTCTCTCTTCCCCTTTCATTTGGTACAAACGTACTGCACTAATGTATGTTGTTAATAATAGGGAAACAGTGCAAGGTGTGTGGGAATTCTATACTATCTTCCAATTATTCTCTGGATCTAAAATTTTTTAAAAAATTAAGTTCATCTAAAAAGTAAAAAAATTATAGGATTTAGAAATTTCAGTTTCTTTACATGATGAACATGTAATTTAGTCAACACTGTCTCAGAACAACTTAAACACCTGTACAACATTAGAAATTAAAATAACATTTGGAGGAATCAGAGAGTTCTCAAAACTTTCAAGGAATTAAAAGAACAAAGTAAAAGAGAAAACAGGACTTGAAAGGATGGCTTGGCATTTGTGGTCACTTTTTCTTTAGAAACACCTATTGGCTCAACTCAAGAAGTAGAACTCAAGAAGATGCTTTGCCAGTTTGACAATGTTCTACTGGAGTTTGAAATTTAGGGTACATTAACAGTGGCCTAGTTAATGCCAAGGAGTGAGTTCTACTTCTGTATGGGCTTTTTATGTGTAATAAAGTAAAAAGGAAAGTAAGATAATAATAAACATCGAAGTCAAGATAGTAGTAGTTATAGTTGATGAGGAAGTGAGAAATAAGAGTTACAACGTACTTCAATTTTAATCTGTTTTATTATTTGTGCTGAACACTGAGTGCACAATTTTTTGTTTGTATTATTTCCTTGTTTAAAATATTTTATAATGAGAACTATTAAGTACAACCACAAAGAAATCTGAAATTATTTATAAATCTGGTAGATACTGAAGATTATAAAAGCTCTGATATGCTAAATGGAGAAGGCAACAGAGAATTACTTGGTGGGACTCAAAATGCATTTGTCTATTTTTGATTCTGTGAAGAAACATGAGAGTCTTATTTTGAAATAAAATAAATGGGCATTATTCACAAAGCTGGTGGCATTTTCTGTTTATTATTAACATTTACTAAATATTTATTGTGTAAATTACATTCTAACTGGCAACTGTATGTTATCCCTCATTTAAGCTTTACATAAACCACTTGAGGTATATTCTATTTTATCCACCCTTTTTGTATAAGAATATTAGATCTTAATGAGATTAAGTGGCATGCTCAACACAGCACAGGTAGTAAGTGGATGAGTCATCATGGGGATACAGGCAATTAGAATCTATTGTATTTGGGTTCAATCACATTAGTAAACTTGGTTTGAGGAGGTTAAGAGTTCTGATGTGTGTAATGGTCTATCTTCTAGGCAAGGAGTATAGTTGGTGTACATAGGCTCAGGTTACATCACTGATTCTGAATAGTTGACCTCTTTATCTCTAGAGGAGGGCAGACACCCTGATGGATGACCTCTGGGTTCTCCTGTCCTTTACAAATATTGCTCTAGGGAATTCATGAGTCTTTCCTTTGGGGAACATCATATAAAGGATAAAAGTCCATGTACTACGTAGGTACACAGGTTCAGAATCGCTTATGGTACACAGTATGCTAAGTCTACTACCCCTTTTCCTAGCCCACAGATAGGATGACAGCTAGCAGAGAAGAAAGTAAAAAAAAAAAAATACGAGTATTATAAAGCTGGGGTGAGCAGGGACTGAGATTGGGTTCATGACATGAAAGTAGTTATGTATTTACATATTCTACAAAAATAGCATTGATAAATCTGGTTTACATTTTTATCTTTTTAATCATTATAAAGTTGGATGTTTTAACTTGGGGATAGTAATTCATTGTTTTCTATCAGGGTAAGGTACAAAAATAAAGTAAAATAAGCTGCAAATAAGTTCTCTCACATCCCAAGGCTAAGAAAATTATAAGTAAAAGATGTTAAAAACACAATGGAAATAGTCTTGTGCATTTCTAAGCACTGTTTTTGCAGAGTGCAGGTCAAAATCAACCCTGTACTCAAAAAGAACATTGTGCTGTATAAACAGAGTACAACATATGTGGGCCCTATGGGGCGAATAACTGTGATCAGTCTCCAGAAATCACAATATTTTGCTAATATATTTCCATGTGTAGCATTGGTACATACCACTCTATCTTTTAGAGTCTAGGATTTTCAGAGAGTTTAATTAGCATTAAAGAGCTCACTGTCTAAAAATTAGATTAAATAACAGGTAAATGTAATTTCAAATAATTTTGTAAAATACCATTCCACAGATAATAGTTGTGTAGGAGAGAGATTGTTCTGTCACTATTTCCTCCTGTAGCTCCAAATTTGAAAAATAGTTATTCTGTTTTCTTCTATCAGACAGAATCTAACTCCGAGACTTTTTGTATTTTTTCCTTTTTCTAAAACACATTGTCAGCCACACTAGAATATACCTGTAAGAGATAGGAGTTCCATTTTTACAGTTGCTCAGTATTCCCCTGAGCTTAGAATAATTTATATTCTCTTAAAAGGCAGGAAAAAAACCCTTAGCAATCATTTGTGTAACAACTACTTGTATTAATTTTATCATTTTCCACAGCTTTCATATATATAATGGAAACATCTCACTGTTCATAGCATCTTATTACTTTTGTATGAACATCTAGTTATAAAAAAGATAGTTGAGATTAAAATAGAGAGTTATTTGGTAAGAAACAACCTTTGGTTGTCACATCTGTAACTTTATGTTGTCCAAAGGTAGCTATGCTTTTAGTCCTCTAACTACCTGTCTCACCACTCCATGTTCTTGGCAAGAAGCTAACCTTTTGAAGCCACGGGACACGCTCAGTGATGTGTGAAATGAGGAGGCTCCACTAAATTCACTTCTAACTATATATAATGTCTTACTTTCTTGTCTCTTTCTCCCCCCATACTTTTCCCTCTCTACTCCCCAGTTAAAACATTTTTCAGAATAACTAAGTCTTTCATACTTAAGCATCTAAACCAGACCTTCCTATTGGCATGGAGATTCTTTCCCCTAGGTATTACTGACTTTTAATTCCAGCCCAATATTTATTTATTCCAACAAATTCTATCTCATCTAACTGGCCTTAGTCATACTGGAATTATAAATCAATAAATATTAGATGGAAGGACATATGCTTTACCTGGGTGTTCACTGTAATGCATGAGTACTATAAAGATTGGGGACACTGAACTAGTTCCAAGTCGGTTGGTCATTATGAGACCTAGAATGTTCTTTATAGTCAAATGTAATTTTTGTTTTCTGTATTTTGTCTCCTCTGTAATACTTTGGTTAGTGACTAGTATTTTTGAACCACTGGTCACTAAAATGCACATATCAAGAAATTAATACGTTAACATCTCATGTGCCCTGTGAGTTTGCATGTAGCCCACTTTGGAGATCAGTACATTAAAACTCCTGAGGATCGTCATTCAAAGACGATGAATTTAAACATTTTCCTATCTAAAGTGATTTTTAACAATCTCTGGAGCTCTTTTAGCATTTTAAAAACATAAGCACGAAAGAGAAACAATAACTTTTTCTTGTGTGTTATTGTGTTATGTGTGTTTTTGGTCAGGATTTTTAACTTGCCAATAAGCATCAGGCGTTACTAGTCCATATTTGGGGAGCACATAGAGAGTGTTAGTAAATACTGAGGAATATAATCCCACTTAATAATCTGTTAAGTGGGAAAGGAGCAGAAACAAGTTGATGATGAGGGTAATGAATGTTGTGTTTCTGTATGTAAAATTCTGTTCCTTCATTAATTACCCTTTAATTATGTGTGTATATATACATATTTGTGTATATATGTATATTTAGAATAAATATGTAAATAAGCAAACACATAAATAAATGCATACAGTAAACAATGACTTTGCATAGAGTAAATAAAATGCATTATAAAACAAATATTTAGAGTAATAAAATTAAGTTTTCTGTAAGTGAATTCCAATGATAAAAGTTTTACTAAAAAAGATTTCACTTATTCTGAAAACAAACCTATTGATGAGGTTATCCATAATGAGATAAACAGTTAAGTTATTTTCTTTTTTTGCAGTACTGTTAAACATCATGGTAGCAGACTGGTACCTTCCAATGTGGATCAACACACATCTGCAATGAACACATTCATAAAAAATCACAAGCAAGATGTCCCCTTCTAATGATACACAGCTTCATCCCTCCTCCTTCCTGCTTCTGGGAATCCCAGGTCTGGAAAACATCCATCTCTGGATTGGCTTTCCGTTTTGTGCTGTGTACCTGATTGCACTCATAGGAAACTTCACCATCTTGTTTGTCATTCAGACTGAGAGCAGCCTCCATCAGCCCATGTTCTACTTCCTGGCTATGCTGGCTACCATTGACCTGGGTCTTTCCACAGCCACTATGCCTACAATGCTGGGCATATTCTGGTTCAGCCTCAGGGAGATTATTTTTAATGGCTGCCTTGCTCAGATGTTTTTTATTCACATCTTTACTGGCATGGAGTCAGTAGTCCTTCTTGCTATGGCTTATGACTGCTATGTAGCTATCTATAACCCTCTCCATTATAGCACAATCCTTACTAACAAGGTAGTATCTCTTATTGGTTTGGGGGTGGTGGGAGATCTTTTCTCACTGTTTTCCCTTTTGTATTTCTCATCTTGCGATTGCCCTTCTGTGGACACCATGTCATCCCCCACACATACTGTGAGCACATGGGTCTTGCTCGCCTGGCCTGTGCAAGCATCCGGATTAACATAATATATGGTTTGGGGACCATTGCTGTCTTGGGACTTGACATCATGGCCATTTCACTCTCATACATCTACATTCTTTGTGCTGTTTTCTGTCTCCCCTACCGTGAGGCCAGGATCAAGTCTCTCAGCACCTGTGGTTCCCATGTCTGTGTAATTTTGGCCTTTTATACCCCAGCTCTTTTCTCTTTTATGACACACCACTTTGGCCGAAATGTTCCCCGCTATATTCATATCCTTCTGGCTAATATCTGTGTAGTTATCCCACCAATGCTCAACCCTATCATCTACAGAGTTAGAACCAAGCAGATCCGTGCAAGGGCTCTCAGAATATTTATCTATCAATAAATAGTGGGTGAATACCTCCAGTTTTTGCCCACATGATTAATTGTTAACATGAATGCATCTAAGGAATGAGAAGAGGTTTTGAAAAGGAAATGATCACTTAATGGGAAGGATGTTGATGTCTTTTTTGTGTATTTCACCTAATCGGGGACCAAGAATAAAAGCTTTTAATTTTAAATATTACTAAGTTGGATGAACAATAATTCAATGTGATTATTTTGAAGAATAACCTAAGTGTCTTAAATTAGGTTATTATTCTCAAAGATGTAAGTGGTCAAGATTCAGAAGACATTTTTCCACTTTCACTATTAGTAACATATACTGCTTCTTCCTTCACTTTCTTTCTCCCTTGCTTCCTCTCTTGTATCCCTTCTTTCTTTCCCTCCTACTTCTATTTCTTCTGTTACTCATCTTTTTTCTCTCTCCTTCTAATATTTTTTTTCTGTCAGCCTGTTTCAGTGTATCTTACTATAGCTTTTTCAACCTGCCCTGCCCCTCCTTTCCTACCCTTGTTCATACTGTGTCCCATTTACTTTCAAAGTATAAACAGCTTATTTTCTTATTGGTTTAATTGAGTAGTTGAGTGATTGAGTTAATGGATTACTTTAGCTAATGAAGAAACCAAATTACATCCCCAAAGAGCATGCCAGAGAACTAGAGTGCGGTGAAGGTGGATGAAAGCATTTACAAATATATTGATCAAAGAGCTACATCAGGAAGAATTAGAAACAAGGAAGTACAGGTAAAAGCAGGAGGCCAGGGAACCAAACACAAATAAAATTTATTCATACATCTACTAGAAATTTAATATGTTTAAAACTAAATACATAATCATCTCGTTAAGATATTTTTATATGATTTATGGAAACACTATTTGTTTGGATACAATTTGGTTACAACAAATGTCTCTCCCTATTTTAAGAACAATATTTTTCTTTAAAATCAGAGTATTACTTCTTACATATAAGGCAACTAATGCCCTAGTATCTCAAAATTCTTTACAAAAGGAGATAGCTTAATGAGTTCTAGTTCAGGGTTTGGTTTGTTTTTTAAATGCAGATTTTATTTTTCCTCTTTTTCTTTTCATCTGCTTCCATTTTAAACTTAACTTCTTCAGCAGCAAGAGCTCCCACTTTTTTATGCTTTGCCCTCTTCATCTTTTCCTCGATGGCAACCATATCAATTTCAGTTTCAGAAGAAGCTTCCTCAGTTTTTACACCTGGCTTTTCTGTATGTGCAATCAAAGCTCTGTTTCCCCCCTCTGTCTCTTACTGAGAGCCTCTGCTCATTTAATCTTCACTGCTTTCATTTCTGTCACCTTCTTTTGACTTGCCGTCAGAAAGTATTCACCACCAGCCAATTCTTTATCAATCTGACTTTCTGGCTATGGTGAGGGGAATGGTGTATATTCTTTAAGAACAATCTTTTAATTGCCTGGTCTTGGTACACTTTGGTTGTAAAAGTAATTTGCCTTACAAAATCAACTGTGTGTTTGTCAAGAAAACATAGAATTTCTGCAAAGAAATATGCTGAGCGTGAAGTATGTAGAGCTACAAAATACCACTACATCACTGAATAGGAGGAGACTATTTCCATTCAGGGAGTGAATACATGCTCAGATATCATGTATAAGTTAACCATTGGTATGGACTCCTAGGATTACTTTTTTGTTAGGTACACAGTCATTTCATGAAGAGAAAACAACATGCACTAGGGTTATGAGAGAAATTTGATAAAAACTTGTTTTTGCAGATTCACATACAAGGTGGAACAGTGTAGTTAGTGCAAAGACAGAAAGAACCAAACCTGGCAGGGTAATATGAACAGAGATCATGTATCATCTATTTTCTATGTAAAAGGATTTGCTATTTAACTTATAATAACTAACTCTGAAACACTAGAAGTTTTCTCATGTGTAAGCTGGGAACAAATTATATTTGTTATGAGGATAAGAGATAACCAGGATGTATAACATGGACTTAAGTTGTAAAAGAATATTATTTTATAGTTTCATAGACCACTGCTATTTTTGGACCTGATTGAACATTGCTGCTTTCACATTATTCTCAAATTTAACTGGAAATCTATTCCTGCTGTATTTTTAGTTAAAATTATAAGTAGATGCTCTAATAAGGTGCAATGATACACTTTGAACACTATTGGTAATTGGATTTTATTCTATGATATATATGTCATGCATTATAAGAATAAGAGAGTGGCATCCACAAATTAGTTATGGGAATCAAAACAGTATATTTAAAATCAATATGACCTTAAATGTAAAATTAATAATAAATAAATTATTCCAAATCATAAAATAGCTAATGATTCTAAAGCTCTTATTGTGTATCAAGCATAGTTTTATATACTTTACATATATTATTTGATTTCATTATCACAGCATTCCTCCAGTGTAAGTGCTATTTTCATCCTCTAACAGTTGAGGAAAATGAGACATACAAATATAAAGTATTGATAGGTCACTTCATGCAGTAGTAATACATGGAGCCTGAATTCCACAGTTTGATTTTTATACTCTGCTACAATGGAATAATATGCATAACCTTTAATAAGTTGTCGCAGACTCTGGCCTGCAGAGTCAGCCTGTTGTGACTGAAGATGAAAACAATGCACAGGCTACAGCAGTCCTGTGGAGAAAAAGGGACGGCATGGTCACTCTCAAGGGGAGAGCACCTCTGAGTGACTTGACCACTCTTTCAAGAGGAGAGCGCACTGACCCTTGCCTGGACAAGCTTTTACTGTTTTTCTTGGGTCTTACAATAAAGAAAGATTTGTTATCTATTATATAGAATATTATTGTCTGCATTTTAGGTACAATCAAGGAAATGAAAGTAACAAATGCAGAAGGGAAAGGTGGCGAGCTGATTAGCTCTGTCCTTTGGAAAATTCACACAGGCTTTGGAAATTACCTCAAAGATAGACAATAAACATAGACTGTTTCAGACCAGGTTGAAGGAGTTTTAGCAAGAGCAAGCAATAACAGTCTGTATGCATTTTCTAGGCCGGATTACCATGGGAAAATCCAGTTTGAGGGTCTGGCTCCTGTCCACCACATCACTTCTGTAGGTTTTCTATGCAGAGCTGAGTCACATTTGCCAGACCAAAACAAACCAGTCCCCTACAATGAATTACTTCAAGATAGTTTACTCACACTAGACTTTTCAGGAGTCAGTGTTAAGTGAAGAAAATGAAAGATATAAAATTGTGTGCAGTATGCAGAATATCAAAAATGTATTTTTTACATATAAATTTATAAGATTTTAAACTATTTATCCCTAGACAGTGAGATTTATTTTTTGAAAGTTTTGTTAATTGTATAAAATTTTCAGTGTCAAACATCTATAAGTTTTATAATAATAAAATATCATTAAGCCATGAATAAATAAAAGAAGATTAAAAGAAAGTAAAACTGAATACTTATTACTTAATTGTTTCTTACGTTTCACATGTTTAAACCTAACTTATAAATAAAAGTTTATTATTGCCAAGGTTTCTAACTACACATAGCAGTCCTGTATATTTCCTCATAAGTACTGATCATTACAATTCTATTTCTAACACCCTAAGAAAAATAAAACATGGACTCATCCTTTACTCATCATTTTCTCTCACAATCCACATCTAAACTATCAGTCAATTGCACTTACTCTCCCTTAAAAGTATATGTAAAATCTGAGCATTTCTTGAGATAAATCCAAGCTCTTAATCTAATTATAAAAATTCAAATTATAACATCTCTAAAAGAAATAAAAGGGTGATAAGTTGAGACCTTGGGGCAGAAAAGTGATTCTTAAACAGGATACATAAAAGAAAACACCTTGGATTTTATCTCAAAACTCAAATATTTTATTCTGTAAGGAAACTATTAAAGATGAAAGTGCAAACCACAGACAGAGAGAAAATGTTTATAATACATAGTTCTAACAAAGGTCATGTAAGTAGACCAAATATATTCATGAGTCAATTATTAAGAGATGAAAATAAAATATAAACGAGTGGGCAAAGAACTTGAACATGTACTCATAAAAAAGATAAATAATATCCAATAAACACAAAAATGCCTAGAAATTTTAATCATAAGATGATAATTGGTAGGTACAAAATAGACATGCATGGGGATGTTAAGAATAGTATAGGAAATGGAGAAGCCAAAGAGCTTATATATACAACTCGTGGACATGAACTAAGAGGGGTGGAGTGCTGGAGGGAATATAGATAATGGGTAGAGGGGAGCAACAGGAAAATTTGGGACAACTGTAATAGCATAATCAATAACATATATTTAAAAAAGAAAATACAAGTTAACTCTTTAATAAAATGCCTTTTCATGTTTCAGTAGGTTGGAGTACACACAAGTAAATGACAACATGAAGTGGTGACAGTACAAAATACATACAATAGGGAACAACTGGAAATCTCATAAATTGATGATGGGGGTGAAAAATATTATACATTCTGCTACCCCTCTTTTATGATGTAAAAGTTCTACTTTTTAGTCACTTAGCCAATAGAAATTGAAACATTTATGCACAGAAAATTAATTTGTTCATAGCAAATTAATTCACAGTACTGCCAAAGGAGAAACAATCCAAAGGCACTTCAGCTCCACAATGGATAAACACATCATGGTCTTTTCATACAATGAAATAATACTCCATGATAAAAAAAACAAAGAACTACTGTGTACAGTACAAAATAATAAATATAAGAACATTTTTATGATGGAAATAAGCTAAAAGTAAAAAGTATATATACTGTATGCTTCAATGCAACTAGAACTCAAGAACAGGTGAAACAACCCTACAATGATAGAAATCAAAATTGTGTTTGCCTATCCTGGGAGACAAGTCAAGTTGTATGAGAGAACTTTCTGGAGTAATGGAAATATGCATACTCAGATTTATGTGTTGGCTGCATGAGTACCTTCTTTTGTCTAAATTTATGAAATCGTACACAAAAGAGCTAAGCATTTTACTACGTGTAAATTACTTCTCAAAAAGTAAACAAAGTATATGCAATATACTCCAGGAAAAACAAGATACTGAATAACATGGGATATCTTCTTCTTTGAGCCAATGAGGATGAAAATATTCCACCACAGTCAGGAGCCTAAAACAAATCTTATTCAAAATCCAGTATGGAATAAGGTTAACACATCAGAATGAAAGCTGAAAAATAACTACCAGGAATAATTTTTTTGATACAAATACTTTCATAAAGGTATGACCATAGCTCACAGATCACACTCTCAGTCTCTGAACTCAAATAATTCAGGCACTTTCTAGTCATTGCCTTTGCCCTAGATATCTATCCTGAAGTTACAACTAGAAGACTAATTTTTACACTGACAATCACAGAAATTTTGATAGAGAACCATCTCAGAAGTTCTAGCCAGGAATTGATTTGTAGGTATAATGATGGTGAGATTTATAGAGGAAAAAATAAAATGAGTCAGTGAGAGAGAAACAAGAGAAAAAAAGACAAATTTTTAAAAGGGAGAGAAGAAGAAGATAAGGAAATATGCCACTTAAAATGAATCTTGAAACTTATATAACACAATACATAAGGAAAGTCAACCAAAATACCCACACAAAAAAAAAGTCCAGAAAAAGTTGAAATAACTAAAAGAATTGCAGAGCTATGCAAATGTTTCAAATGTTTATGTCTATAATTTTCAAAGACAAAATATTAAAATATTACACTGATATTATTGTAATTGAGAAAAACAAACTCAAATGCAGAATCATGTAATAATTATTACAGTCATATTTTACAGTTGTTGAATACAAATTAACAAAGTAGAAATCCTAAAAAAAAACTATAATTTCCAAATGGTACTGAACAATTCACTAAAGATACAGTATAGAAGAGTAAAAACAAAATAAATTGAATAATTGTTGAATAATATTCATATCAGTGGAGCATAGATTGAAATTTCCTGAAATATTACTTATAAAAATTTTATAGGAAGAAACTGGAAAATAGGGCAAAGGAGCTATATTAAAAATATTATAGATGAGGGGGGCCCAACCAAGATGGAAGTACAGGAAGAAAGACTTTGCTTCCTTGCACAACCAAAGAAGGAAAACAACTAATTAATAAACAATAAACAACCAGAACTGCCAGAATAGCAAACTGCATGGAACTCCAACAACCAAGAAGTTAAGGAAATATTCATCCAGACCAATAGGAAGGGGCAGAGAAAGTCAGCCAGGTGGGAGAAGAGGACTTATGACAAGGCTGCAGACTAGTGACAAGGAGGGGCTGGCTCACTGGGAAATTAGACTCAAAACTGCTGGTGGTAAAATACTGTGGGGGTTGCAAGAGTGGGAGAAAATCTCAGTCTTGCAGGAGAGTTCATTGGAAAGTGGGCTACAACTGGGCAAGAAAGCAGCATTGCTCCCTATCTGACCTTTCTCCTACAGACAGCACTACAAGACAGGGTTGCCCTGCCCTGGTGAATACCTAAGGCTTTACCTCTTACAACTTAACAGGTATGCTGAGACAAAGAAATATAGCTTAAATGAAAAAACAGATGAAAACTCCAGAAAAAGAGCAAAGCAATGAGGGGATAGACAACCTATCTGATGCAGAGTTCAAATCACTGGTAATCAGGATGCTCACAGAATTGATTGACCTTGGTAGCAAAATGAAGGTTACACAAAGTGAAATAAAGAAAAATATACAGGAAACCAATAGTGAAGAGAAGGAAACCAGGACTCAAAGCAATGATTCAGAACAAAAGGAAGAAATAAATATCCATCTGGAACAGAATGAAGAAACAAGAATTCAAAAGAAATGAGGATTGGCTTTGGAATCTCTGGGACAACTTTAAGTACTCCAACATCCAAATCATAGGGGTGCCAGAGGAGAAGAGGAAGAGCAAGAAGTTGAAAACTTATTTGAAGAAATAATGAAGGAAAACTTCCCCAATCTGGCAAAGGCAATAGACTCCCAGGAAGTCCAGGAAGCCCAGAGAGTCTCAAAGAAATTGGACCAAAGGAGAAACACACCAAGGCACATCATAATTACATTAGCCAATATTAAAATGAAGGAGACAATCCTATAAGCAGTAAGAGGAAAGGACAGAGTTACCTGCAAAGTAGTTCCCATAAGACTATCAGTTGATTTTTCAAAAGAAAACTTATAGGCATAAGGGGTTGGAAAGAAGTATTTGAAGTCATAAAAGGCAAGTCACTACATCCAAAATTACTATATCCAGCAAAGTTATAATTTAGAATGGAAGGGCAGATAAAGTGCTTCCCCGATTAGGTTAAGTTAAAGGAGTTCATCATAACCAAGTTCTTATATGAAATGTTAAAGGGATTTATTTAAGAAAAAGA
>PVKM010029337.1:7345-17936 GCA_004027735.1 Carollia perspicillata | reverse complement strand
AAGCTGCCCAGAATTCAACCGGAAGTATGGGCTGCAGAGGCACTCTAGGCACAGCAGTGAACTGAAGCTCAGGTGGGAACACTGTAGCCCCACTCTGTGGACGGTGCCACCATTGGGAGGGGCTAGGGGCTTACTACAATGTGGTGGGCATGGGTGAGTACATGGCCCACCCCAGTTGTGCACCAGGGCCCAGGCCCCTAGCAGCAAGACCAGTCTCAGTCCTCTCCCGCTGACGGAGCAGGAGCTGTCAATCTATTCCCTGCCCTGGTCACAATGGAATCAAAACAAAATGTTTGGACGCTGTGGGCAATTTTTTTAAATTAAGATTAAATTCACATGACTTAACATTAAACATTTAAAGTCATCAATTCAGTAGCATTTTAGCACATTCACAGTATTGTGCAACCGCCACCTCTGTCTGGTTCCAGAACATTTCCATTGCTTCAGCGTAAAGCTCTTTACTCATCGAGCAGTAAATTCTCACTATTCTCCCCTGCCCCCAGCCCTTGACAACCACAGATCTTCATTCTGTCTCGATGGATTCACCTATTCCTGATATTTCCTGTGAATGGAGTCCTGCAACATGGGATCTTTTGCATCCAGCAAAAGGTCTTTTTCACTTAGGTAATGTTTTTGAGGTTCCCCTATGTTGTAGCATGTATGGTGCTTCATTCCTTTATAGATCTGAATAACACTCCATTACATGTATATACCACAATTTAGTCCTGCAGACATTTTTGACATGAAATGGTCAAAGGATAAAAATGGAAACATTTGGGCAGCAGTGAAAAAGTCCCAGGTGGTATCATGCCTACATTAACCTTGCAGTCCATGTATTGTTTAAACCAGAGAATATATCATGCAACAGACATTCGCTCCACCCCTGAGCCTTCCTCCACCCCCAGGAGGGACAGTGATGACTCTGCAACAAGGGTAGAGAAAGACAAAGAAATGGTTCCACTAGTATAGGGGACACATGGACAATAACAAGGGGGAGGGGGTGAATATGGGAGGGAGGTAGGGAGGGCTGGAGGGGGTGGGCTGGGATGGAAGTAAAGGGTAGAAAACTGTACTGGAACAACAATTAAAATAAAAAATAATAATAAAAAAAAAGAAATGGTTCTACATCTACTTTGTCTTTCGAGGTCACGAAGTAAGTGTGAAACAAGTTAGCATAACTTATCCAGTCACCAAAATGGCTAGGTTAGGTTTTTATACCCAGTACATAACCACAGTGTCACAAAGTCACCTCCTTGGTATGTGTTACGTCATCTGGAAGAAGCACGTGCTGAGTCCCACCGAAGACGCAAACGAAGCCGGAAAGATGAGCCAAGGGTGCTCAGCAGTGTAGGAGAAGGTGCTCCTCCACAGGTGCTCACGGCTCCATCACCATCCACTTTCAATCTGTAATCAAAGAATTGTCTCTGAGTTATCTGCCTCCCTGCCAGCCTGCTTACCACAGAGAATATCCAACTGAAAGCCAATGAATAAATGAGATTACATGAGAAGAAGGTCCCCCTGGCCTTCTGTGATTAATTATTGCAGGTTGATTTCAGCTACATTTTTCCTTGGGCATTTCCCTAAGATTTCCCATATAATAGCCCCTGGACGCTGGAAAAAACAGAGGAGAAAAAGCTCCATTATGTCTTAGTCCTGTGCTACTCATAAATGAAAATCATTGTTAATTTAGAGTTTGACAGCTGTGGAGAATTTGTAAGTTTAGGGCAGCTGTCATCAACACTCTAGCTTATTTTTCAAACAGATGTTTAATTTGACTTTAGCGCTATTGCCAATTTTTGAGGAGAAAGGGGGAAGCAGAAACAGAAATAATCATTATATTCATCATTTGGTTTCCTTTCAAAACATAAATCGGCATGATTAACGATGACATCAGAATTGCTGTAATTGCAATTTTGGGTGCAGGACTGGTTAGCTCTCATCTCCTTACTTGATCTAAAACTCCGTTTCTCCTCTCCTGAAGTCAGAGGCTGTTTTGTGATAATTACACCCAGACTCTGAACACCAGTCTCAGCTGACCAGCGTACAGGAAAACTCAGGGAGTGGTCAACGATGGGCGACTGGGTCCCAACCCCAGATGAAAGTCACGGGGCCAAGTCTGCCTTGTGGCTGTGGAATCAGGAAACCAATGGGAGCACACAGAGCCCCAGGAGTGGTTTCCAGGTCTCCCACGCCCTTTTACACAGCTACCGTGAGTATGTGGCTCAGGCAGCTGGGTTTGTGCGTGCTCACAGTGTGCAGATCGGTCTCAATGTATAAAATTAAACACATGTGTGGCTCCACGTAGAAATCTGATGAGTCAGAATGTACTTGAACAGGCCCTGCTGTTCCAGTCCGCGTTGCTTGGAGGGAATCTTCCTTCACACCAGCTGTGTTGCTAGGTAAACCCACTTCCCGGATCTGATTTCTCTACCCTTGCTTTTTTGTGTTTGGATTTCAGTGGTCTCCCTTGGTTTTTACTTGTTACCATCTGTCATGTGTTTGGTTGTGGCCCTCGGCATCTCTTTGACAATGACTCTGTGGTGGGAACACTCGGTGCAGTAACACACTTATTGTTTATCTTTGTACTCGTTTCTTTGTACATTGAGATGGAAGACTCCCCTTGCCTTCTCCCTCAGTCAACAACTCTGATAAGTGTTATGCTAAAGAAGAATCTACCCCAAGGAAAAATTGGGCAGATATCTTGGATTTCAGTCTGAAGCCGTGGTTTGGTAGAGGATCCATCCACAGCCCGATCCAGCTAGTGCTAGAAAAAACGGGCCTAAACAGAATCGAGGATGTGCACTCAGAGGGCCAAGTCTGAATCCTCAAAGGGTGCCCCCCTCCGTCTCTTTAAATGGAAATTATTATTTCTAGAATATTAACCTGGAACTAATTCTTCCTTAACAACAGAAAGACCAGGCTTCTGCCAGGTTAAACACTCAAGAATTTGGGGGAATCTTTAGGGAATTATTGCATGTATCAAACACTCCTGGCTGTTGCTCACCACCCTAGCCATCTGCCTGGGTCTAGACTACGTGTCTGTTCCTCAAGCAGCAGCTCCCCCACCTTCGCTCCATGCTCCGAGCCTGTCCTGCGATATCCCACATCACAGCGAGGGTCAAGCGATGATGGTTGATAAGATGTTGTTGAAAGCTTGGGGAGTGCCAGGTGGGAATTTTAACACAGAGAACCTACATAACCAGCTTATCGGTTTGGCTGCTCTCGGGGCCCAGAAACCTAAGCTCATCCTTGGGGGTTCCTTCCTCTCATGGTGGGTATTAGGCTCCCAGCCTAACCTCAGGAGCCAGCTTACTTCTCCCGAAGAATGCCCCTATCTGAGTCCCAGTTGACCCAAATTGCAGACCCAATTCTCCTCTAGACTAGTTTTTTTTAGCATTATAGTTACAAAGGTAGATTCACAGGTCAGGCGGCCTGTGGTTAAATTCTGGCTCCACCGTCCACTGATGACACTGGGCAAGTCATTCTAAACTCCCAGGCCTCCAATGCTACCCTGGAACATGAGGGTAATAACAGCACCTACCTCACAGGGCTGCTGTGCGGGTGAAGTGAGTTACTATACGTATGCAGTGTGTTTAGAAAGTGTCTGGCACAGAATAAGCTCTTTACAAGGCTGCTGAGTATTGTAGTTTTGTTGGTGGTGTTGTTATTGCTTCGCATTTGCAATAAAATGAAGATCACTGTATAGATGTTGCCTAAGACAAAAGAAGTGGTTAGCCCCCAGGAGTGAATTCCAATTACTAGTACTTAGGGCAAAAACTGTACAATTTTAAACGTGGTTTTTCAAACTGCAGAAACTATTAAATTTCAGTCTCACTGGGTCTACTTTCCTTTTGCTTGTTTGCTCCTTGCCAATTAGAATAAGAAAAACATAAAACAGACTAGTCATGTTAAATTTTTTGAAAAATCAAAACCTGGTAAAATAAAAATGTATATATAACATCAAGACAAGAGGGAGACCGAGCGCAAATATGCCCAGGCTCCAAGTTCCCCCAGAGCTGTAAGAGGAACAGACTATGCCCATTAAATAGAATGGAAAGCTAGAGGTCATCTGATATAAATAAATACATATGCCAATTAAAGAAATGAATGAAGGAATGAATGAATGAATGTAAGAAAGTTTGATAAAGAGCAGAATGTATAATCTCAAAATACCTGCGCTCAAAATACCAACTAATTGGTATTTTCTGCAGAAAGACAAGCAGGAACTTTAGAGCGGGGAAGTCTGGCAGACCCCAGTAACAGGACAAATCTGAATTTACATCACGTGCCACCTGATCGGATACAATGAGAAAACACAGCATCACTCTGTGATATTCCTACTAAAGACACATAACTTAAATCGAATCCCGAAGAAACATCAGACGAGCTCAGATATTTTACAGAGTTACTGACAGGTAATCTCCGAAAGTGTCAAAGTCATAAAAGTCCAGGAAAGACTGAGGAGCAATTTTAGATTGAAGGAGACTAAAGAAACATAAAATCTAAGTGGAGCACTGTGATTCTAAACTAGACCTCACGGCTATAACGGAATAACCGGCAAAATTTCAATAGGGTTTGAGGATTAGATGTATTAATGTTAATTTCCTAAATCTGACAGTTGTATCATGGTTCCTCAGGAGAATGTCCTTGTTTATAGGAAATGTATAATAAAGTACTCAAGGTGACCAGATATCATGTCAACCACTTACACCCACATGCTTCAGGGAAAAAAATTCTTTGTACTGTTTTCTAAGTTTTTTTTAGGGTGGAAATGGTTTCATGTGCAAAAGACTCAGCTCAAAGACAGAGTGAAAGGGAAAAGAGAAGAGTTGCATTTGCATCTTTGTCTCTCCTTTCTTGTTTCCGTTTCTTCCTCTCAGCAGCTGGGGCTTAGTGTTGGGGAGAAGACTCTGGGTTCAATGGAGAAGACAGGCAAGGACTCACCAGGCCTGAGAGGCTGGACTGAGTTCATTTGCACCACTGTTCCATACCAGGCACCATGCCAGAGGCCAAGAATGCAGAGCTGAGCAGGGCACAGCCTCCCAGGAGTGCCCAGAACGGTAGGAAAACAGACAATGGGCAGCAACTCAGGGGTGGGAAAGAGGCCGCCCTGGGAAGAGCACAGGGCTGGGGTGGGCAGACCCCCAGCCTGGTCTGGGGTGCTGCAGGAGGGCCGCAGAGCACACAGAAGTGAGCAGACAGAAAGCAGCTGGGGACAGACAGCAGAAGAGGCAGTGGGTGGCAGTGTCCTTGGCCCAGAGAGAGCAAGGAACATTTGAGGACTTGCGTGTGGGTCCTGATGGTGGAGCAAGAAGGAGTGTGGTCGGGATGGACGGAAGTGATACTCAATTAATGTGACTTCTTTTTCACTTTCTTTCTATTCTTTAGCCTTTCCTTTCCCAAAACATTCCTTCCTTGAGCACTCAGCTGAGTATTCCTCTAATTTTTTTATAACAGTAAAATAATAGCTAAAATAATCTGCCATCATTGTATAATGAAGCTACTATCCTACTTTACAGAGAAGAAACTGAGGCACAACCTGTGTAACATCATGAGTGGTAGAGCTGGGATTTAAATCCCAGACAGACTGACTCTACAGCCCAAGCTTTTGATCTGCCACAGTGCAGATCTTTAATGAGGCTGAATTCTTGCAAGGATTGTCTTTTTCTGAGACTCAACAGTCCTCTGACTAGAGAGGTGAATGGGAGAGATGCTTGTGAACAGATGTCTGTCGGTGCATCTTACCCACTCTCACCCATCCCACACCGTCAGCAGTCGTGTAAGCCCTGCCATGGGGCCAGATGAGCTTGGAGCCTGGGATGCTTACACCCTGGGCAGCTATAGAGCCAGAGCAGCTCAGTGCAGGAGGGCAACAAAGGGTCAGGTTAAAGAAGAAAGTCTAAGAATCAGATCCAAAGCATCTTCGAGGGCGGGGAGGCCTTTGCAAGGGAAGAAATGGGGCACAGAGTTGGGTTAAGATGAGCAGTTTAGGATGGACACCGTGAATAAGGCAAAGGTATAAGTCCCGTTCATATGTGGTACTACAGGTGGCACTTGGCCTCTATAGGAAGGAACATCAGTGTATCTTTCACCACCTTCCACATCCCACTACCCCGCAGGACTCTATTGTTCATTTGACAAACGTTTTCTGAGCACCTATTATGTGCCAGGCTTGGGCTAGGTATGGAGGAGATGAGAGAACAAGCTGGAGGGACTAGCACATGAGTATGCATCTGGGAACCTGAAATGCCAAGCTGTCTTTGGAACAAGGCTGCATTTTCATTTCCACTTTAGCCCCTGGAACAAAGCAGGGAAGTGACAGTTACCAGCCCGGGTGGAGTGGGGAGTGTGGGAGGGAAGAAGAGCGAGTTCCCTCCAGCGGCAGGACTATCTCTAAAACAGCTTTCCACAGAAAGCCTAATTATTCCATTGTTCCTCCACAACAGGAAAAGTCTCCCTTTCCACACTTTTTCTGGCCTTCACTACAGACTCTATGCTAATCACGTTTTTCAAGATGGTTCTTCACTGATGCAAACGTTGCCCCTTGCAGACAAGCTCTGGCGTCAGCCAGGTCAAGATAGGAGTCCTGGCCCCACCCATTCTTAGCCTGTTTTTCTTTTTTTAACTATAAAATAGGGATGAGGCTCTAAGGCTTAGGAAGTGCCCCTTCACATTTTTAGGTAGTTTAGGGTTTACAGAGAGCCTTCCCAATTCTCTTGAAAGATTGATGTCATTGAGTGAAGTTGAGGATGAGAGAGACACCCTGATTGGAACCGGATCACACAGATCATGATATAAAAGTCAAGATGGAAACCTGGCCTCCACTTTTAAAACAGAAAGGACTTTCTGTACTTTGGCACATTTTCTTTTATGATGATCAAAGTCACTGGGTAACTCTGGGGACACCTACATATTCTATTTCTGCCCAGGAGTTTTAGCTTGGGATTTCCTTGCCACATGGGAGCTGGGAGAGCAGTGGAGAAAGGGATGCAATCATTTGGCATCAAACTCATTACCTAATCCTGGCTCCACCTCTTAAGAGTTATATAAACTTAGGCAAGATACTTGGTCCCTCTGTGCCTCAGCTTTTTTCATCTGCAAAAGGAGATAATAATAGTAACTATCTCATAGGTAGGAGAATTAAGCCGAGTAGTCTAAGTCAGTGGCTCTTGGCTACACATGAGAATCACCTGAGCAGCTTTTAAAAATTACCAGTAAAGGCCCCATCTCTGGAAATTCTGATCTCCTTGGTCTGGGATGGAATAGGGGTGTCAGTGCTTTCTAAAATCCACCCCCCACTCCGCTAAATAATTCTACTGAGCAACCAGGGCTGAGAACCCTCAAGGTATGTAAAACACTCACCACGGAGTGCCTGGAGCATAGTAAACAATCAATAACGTTAATTATTAGTGTTGTACCAGCTGGTGATAAAGCACGGCACAAGGGCTAACACTGGTGAATTGGTGTGAACACCCCGTGGGCGCCAGCTGCTGTGCAGTGCACTGTGGGTACCATAGATGAGCAAGAGAGTCCCCCCTTCGTGAGCGTTTAATTAACTCCCTAGTTGGGTAGGGAAGGCATAAATACATGAGAAGTTAAGTGGCAATGTGAGGTTTCCAGTAGAAGGAAGAAAGGAAGAGAACATTTTTTCAGGTACCTACTTCGTGCTAGGATCTTTCCAGACCAGCTTAGCTCATCAATGCTCACAAGAGTCCCATAAAGTTGGCAGTAACCCCAATTTCTAGGGCAGAAAACTGAGGCTGTGGAATTACATTACCTACTGCGCCCTGAACAGGCAGGTCGAGATCTGTCTGACTACAGAGGGCTTTCTGTTACACCATGTCTGTACCATGCTGGTTTCACGGTGACTACAAACAAAAATAACGAACTAGCAGGAATTGGAATTTAAAAGGTTTCCATATCAGTCCTTATTTAAATATGTATATGTATGTATCTTTTATCCTGGGTATCTGCCATTCTATCCACTTACTCTTCCTTCCTTTCATCTAGCCATTCATTTAATTCTGTTACCTAACATGGCTCTAAAGTAAGACTTTCAGTTTAATCAAATATTTTGGTTACTAAGCCAATCTGTTGGGTAAATTTTAATTAATTTTTTATTTTCTTGCATAAAGCTAAACAATCAGCATTAAGCTAAACAGTATGTCACTTCCAACAAACCGCGGAGGAATGGGAACGCTCAGGTTATGCTTCAAGGTACGCTATGCATCGGAGTTTTTAATGTAGATTAACTACCAGTCCTAAACAGTAATAGAAACAGAGGAAAACAAAATTAACGTGATTAAATACACTCAGAGACTATTTATTCTGTTAATTGTTAAAATTTAGGCAGCAGTCAGATTGCAAGGAGACTTGCAGCTGCAGCTCCGAAATAGCTGGTCCTCCCCTCAGCTGTTGCTAATTAATGTGATTTTCCTAATAACAGTTGCCTGATAGCAGAGAGATGGGAGCAAATCAAAACAACTTCATTTCGGTGTTGATGAGCCCTGACAACAACAACCAAAAGAGCCCAGTAAGATCCAAACGGAAATGTTGCTAATTGCAGGCTAACATGTGGTGTTTCTTTTCTTTTTAATTTTTTTTTATTTATTGATTTGAGAGAGAGAGGAAGTGGGGAGGAGAGAGAGAGAAATCAATTTGTTCTTCCACTTGGTGCATTGGGACGATACTCTCACAAACTAAGCTGTGGTCCAGGGCTACCTGTGGTGTTTCTCGTGTACCACTGACCTCCAGAAGTTTATCGTTCATATACGTAGGGTATATTGGATAGTATGCAAGTAACCTCATTCCATCAGCCACAGTCACAATGGGATTATGCCACAGGCTCCAGAGAGGAGAAGAAAAGTATTCTGGACAATTGTTCATCGCTCTGGACCTTGGCATGTATAAGTGACCCATCTTCTCTTCATCTGTCTGACATTTCCCCCCCCAAAAGACAGAATTCAAGAAGCCAGTTTGCACCATACAATATGCAGAACCCTACTGGGAAGAGTTTTCGGGAAAGGAATCCAGAAATAGCCAGCATTTCTCGTATCTAACCCATATATGGTTGCATTTGGCTCACATATTGATCCCCAGTCCAATCAATTGCCAGCTAATTGGTTTCACCAAAATATGTTGCACAAATCATAACAATTTATAGATGAAAGAACTGGTGTGGCTTTCCTAAGGAAGGTACCAGGCACATGGAAGACTAGACCGTATTAGGCCTTTTTCTAGCAATGCAGTATAACAACCTCACAAACTGGGCCAGTCAGTGACATTAGACCCCTGGCCATATGGGGCTCCTGGTCATCTTAGGGCAGCTTGAACAGAGAAGGCTCCATGTTAGCAGGAGGCTGAATTACAGATTTCCAAGACCAGCTATGGCAACCCAAAGAAACACTAAGCATTTAGATAACAAGGGGTTAAATACAGTCCAAAGGGTCATTACCAAAAGGTCATTACCAAATATCCTGCTAGGACAAGGATTCTGCTAGTTTACTTTCTTGAAATTTATTTTACTTGTATTAAAATGTCCTTGACATGGAGCCATCCGAAAATGAGGGAAACACCCGCCCCATTGTGGTGGCACAAATTCAACCATTTGCAAACACAAAACGAACCAGTGTCTGTGACCAGAGCAACGGACACTGACAGGTGTGTGATCTTTGGGCCCACCACACTGTGAAGGTCCAGCTTTAAGGACATCTGTTGTGCTGCCCCCTAGAGGTGGTTACCATCTGGTTTTACTCCTATTCCCTCATAGAGATGAGGTGGTTGGAGCTGAAGCCTCCTCCTTCCTTCTCTTCCCTCTCCATCTCCACTTCTATCTCCGTCTCCTCTCTTCTTGTCTTCCCTCTCCATCTCTGCTTCTGTCCCGACTTTGTGACACTTCTAGGCATTCCCTTAGGAACACACACACTGAAGTTTAACTTCATCTCACAGAGATATGCAACATGTAAATGTGGCGACGCTGTCACCTTTAAGAGAGAGGTCTTTATTGATTTGTTGGGTTTTAATTTATTCCTTGCCTACTTGAAAAAAGATTTGTAGTACCTTGTTTAATATGGATAAGAGGCTCCAGATTCTTTCCAAAGTCCCCCATCTCAAGCATTAGTGAAATTTTGTAATTTACTGTATTTTAAAAAAAGAATTAGTGACTTGTATTCTACTCTGCATCGTAATGGGGTTCCATTAATTTATCTTCCACATATTTTATTCAGAAAATTAGACCTCTTGACCTTCCTTCTTTCTTGTCCTCCCTGCTTCCTCTCTCCCTGCCTGCCTTCCCTCTTTTCTTTTTTTTTTCTTTTTTTTCCCTTATCTCTGACAGTATTTTCTATAAGAAAGGCTAGAAAACAGAGCAAAGCATGCCCAGGTTTTGTGGCTTACATGTGGCTCATGTTGTTGTTCCAGAAGTCTTTGGTAGTCAGATGCAATCTTGATTTACTTCTGATAAGCCTATGTTACATTAGAATGAGGTCAGGGGCTACAAGAAGGGTGCATATGTTGAAAAGAAGAAACATGAGACAAATCTGGAGTCAAAAATGTAAGGCCTATGGGTATCTTTTTTTTTTTTTTTTTTTTT
>PVKM010029336.1:0-17820 GCA_004027735.1 Carollia perspicillata | reverse complement strand
TTGTTAAAAATACTGCTGCATGGGATATCTGAAATTTTACTGCCTATGTTTTCCTCTAGGATTTTTGGTTTCATGACTTATACTTAAGTCTTTTATCCATTTTAGTTTATTTTGGTATATAGTGTCAGATGCTGGTCTAGTTTCAGTTTTTTGCATGTACCAGTGCAGTTTTCCCCAATACCCTTTATTGAAGAAGCTATTTTTACTCCATTGTATTCTCCTGCCCCCTTTGTCAAATATTAATTGACCATAGAGACATGAGTTTATTTCTGGGCTCTCTGTTCTATTCCATTGATCTGTGTGTCTGTTCTCATGCCAGTTCCAGACTGTTTGATTCTCGTGTCCTTGTAGTATAGTTTGATACTAGGTATTATGATCCCTCCTACTTTATTCTTCTTTCTCAAGAAGAGGCTATTCAGGATCTTAACTTAGTTCTAATTTCTTTAGTTTCTAGAAAACAAGAACATGTTTTACTATGTTTCTTAGCCATTTTTATTCTGTTGATTTTTTATTCAAGTCTTTTTTGCCCATTTTTAGAATTGGGTAGCTTTTCCTCCCTTTCATGTATACAACCCTTCATAAATTAGGGAAATTAGTCCCTATGTGACATTTGTTTTACTTTGTCTTTTATCTAGTACTGGATATATGCTTTGCCTTAACATGGTTTTAATTTTTATGTAATTGTATTTCTTCTTTTGTGTATTCTAGAATTTTGTGTAATACTTAGTGAACCTTCACTACTTTGAGATTGTAAAACTGTTCAACCATTGTCTTCTAGTTCTTCACTGACAAAACATTTTACAGTGCCTTTGATTTATGTTGATACTTTGGTTTTTGGAACAAAGTAGGGATTTGGGTTGTTGTTTTTTTGTTTCTTTGTTAGTTTTTTTGTGGCCCCATGACTCATTTGTTGAACAGTAATTTTCCCCCAGTAATTTGCAGAGCTTATTTTATTAAATATTAAATTCCTCTCTCTATAGTTACGTCTGTTGACGCTGTCTTTTATTCTGTTGATCTTCTGATCTTGTGTGTACTGTCATCTGCTTTTGCCTGTATTTTGTTTTTCGTTTTCGTTTTGATTTATTTTTGCTGGAAATGATTTAGAGCACCCTTTTAGAAAAGATTATGTAAGAAATTCCTTTTTATAAAAAGTTTCTATTTACAAATGTTTTTATTATTCAGACCTCAGGAAACTTTCTGATGGAATTTCAAGTGAAAAATGCTGCTTCAGAAAGAATTGCAACTCAGAAGATCCTGTCTGTGATAGGAGAATGCCTTGACCACTTTGGCCCTGGTTGCGTGGGTGTACAAAAAATACTAAATGCTCGGTGTCCACTAGTGAGGTTCTCACACCAGGCCTCTGGATTTCAGTGTGATTTGACTGCTAATAATAGGTATGATCGCTTAAGTGTATCATCTTAAACGTGAATATTGTAAGGTGTTAGCATAGTTTTTCTTGTAATGAACTGTGCAGTGGCTTTGGAGTCATTGATGTGCTTTAATAATAATCTTTTAAAGATTTGAACATGGGGTTCAAAAACTAGGAAACATTTTCTGTTAGATGCATTAGTTTTTTTGTATTCATAACTAAAATGTTAGGATATTGTGTTAAAATGTTACCATACCTAACTAACACCATTTTCTGGAAGAATTGTATTTCATTGTTATTATTTATGTAGCCTGATGACAATATAAAGTACCTGTAGTATATAGTCTTCTCTGTATAGGCTTCTAAATATAGTTAGAAAATTAAGTATCAACTTTAGTTTGACTTCTGAATTACCTCCAGACATATCAACTTTGTGTCTTAAACAAATATGCTATTTACTTATGTCAGAATGTAGTCTGAGTGGCTTTAGAATGTGTAGGTTTTTCTTTAGCATATTTTCATTTTATTATCCTAGCAACCTCTTTGCTTAAAAAAAAGAGGATGAGAATAACTAGTTCCTTTATACTCGAATTACTTTTTCTTTTTCTTTTTTCTTTTTTGTCCTCAATAGGGAGAACATTATTAATTGAATTTATTTTTTATTTATTTTTAAAAAGTAATATTTATTTCCTTTTTACAGAGAAGGTAGGGGAGGGAAATACTGATGTGAGAGAGAAACATCTATTGGTTGCCTTTTGCACATGCCCCAAGTGGGGACTGAACCTGCAGCTCAGGCATGTGCTCTGACTGGGAATCGAACCTGCGACCTTTTGATTCATGGACCAACACTCAACCAACTGAGCCATGCTGTCCAGGGGGAGAAGTTTATTTTTTAACTCTGGTATTCTCATTGTATGCATTTCATTTCACTATATTATCTGTTACATAAGTAATCGTAACTAAAAATATTCAGAAATTCCTATCTAGAGTAGTGTTAATTAAACTCAAGGGTTCACTAACAAGATAGTGCTGAGTACTTCTGAATTTCTCTTAGGTGGCTGATGGAGCAAAAATAAGTAAAAATATACACTGTACTCTAACATTGTATTATTTCTGGTATGTAAATGAGAACAAAATGACATTTATCTTTGTAATTATCATTGTCTCATTAGGACAGGTTTTTAAATATTTGTTTTAATAGGCTTCACGTTTTTAATCCTTGCATCATTTATTTATATTGGATACTTCACACTATTTGATACTTATTTTTCAGCTTAAGTTAGCTTCATTTATATAGATAAAATATTTTTATCCTGAAATAAAGATAACATCACAAGATGCATAAAAACAGACAGCTTTTACAAAAATGATTTTTGATAGAAAAATTTGATTCCATGTGATATTTGTAGGAACTGCATACTATATTGTAAAACATTTAATCACTGTGAATTTCCGATTTGCCATTTATTCTGTTCTCTTTACTCACAGTAAGTAAATGTCATTGTGGTACTTTTATAGACAGTTTGAGATTGATACTGTTAATTGATTTTGTGCCTTATGTCTATTCTTTGAGAAACTACAAATGTGTCTTGATCAGTAGGTACTTAAATATTTAAAAATATTTCTGATTAATAATTCTTTGCATTTTAACATTATGACTAGGAAACATGGAAAATAAGCTCTGAAGTTTGATTTCTTAATAGATACTTTATCTTTGTTGGTTTTGGTTTTATAAGTAGTAGACAAGTAATTTTGGCTGAATTTTAAGACATTTATACTTTCTTGGTAAAATAAATAGAATATTTACTTCTGTTTTTAGGCTTGCTTGTCTACCAAAGGACTAGATAAGCATGGTGTAAAACTGAGGTGCAAGGCTATCACTTGCCTTTATTAGTAGTTATTAAATAGCACTTACATTATGTGTTTTATTTATGTAAGTCATGTTTAGGAACTTTGATTTAAAAATTCTAAGTTTTAGAACTACATTGTAATTGTCAACATTTAGAAGGAAGTATTAATGGTCATGAATATATTTGATATTCAACCATTTACATTAAATTTTATGTTGCAGCCCTGGCTGATGTGGCTCAGTGGATTGAAGGCTGGCCTACGAACCAAACGGTTGCCGGTTCGATTCCCAGTCAGGGCACATGCCTGGGTTGTGGGCCAGGTCCCCAGCTGGGGGCACGTAAATAGCAACCACACATTGACGTTTCTCTCCCTCTCTTTCTCCCTCCCTTCCCCTTTCTCTATAAATAAATAAAATCTTTAAAAAATTTTTTATATTGTGAATACATTATACTTTTGGTTTCCTGGTCATGGTGTTCTGAAGACATTCAGATATTGGAAGTTATTTAGGTGTTTCCACTTGTGTGTTTTATTCTCCTTTGGAATCATAATTTGGTGGGTTGAAAATTCTTTTTATTTTTCTCTTTTGAAGGATTGCCTTGAAAAGTTCTGAACTCCTTTATATATACAGTGCCCTGGACTCACGAGTGAGAGCCTTGGTGTTCAGTGTCCGGTGTTGGGCTCGAGCACATTCTTTAACGAGTAGTATTCCTGGTGCTTGGATCACAAATTTCTCCCTTACAATGATGGTCATCTTCTTTCTCCAGAGGAGATCACCTCCTGTTCTTCCAACACTAGACTACTTAAAAACCCTAGCAGGTAAGATGAGAAGCAGTGTCTCTTTTCTTTCTGACGTTTTGAATGAATATAATTACCATGTGTTATCAAAGTTGTGTGTGTTTATTAGTCCTATAATTTGTTGTCTGTATTTTTAAAGCCTTGTGGATCTTAAATTTAAGTGCTTTTTATTTTTTAGTGCCCACTAGGGGTCCTAAGAGCAGATGATTTCCAAAACTGAGGCCTATAGAATTTTTTGAGAAATCTGTTTTGTTTACTCTTTTCGTATCAATTGACAAGGTTGTTTACAACCATCATGAGACAGTTGGAGCCTCTCCCTCAGTTTGACCAAGCCCGGGGGCGGAGGCAGGGATGGGGACAGGAGACAACAACATATCCCAGATAGAGCTTTTAAGTGGGTCACAGATTCATAGATGGCTATGTAAATTTGAACCTATTTCCAGATTTCTGTCAGTTGCTAAAAGTTGTTTCATGATGTTTTAAGATCCTAAATTTAAAAAAAATTATAAGCAGTCTTAGATAAAATTTAAAATCAGTATGCTACTTAACTTATAATATTAAAAAATTGAAATTTTGATATACTTGAAGCTTGAGGAGATATCAAAGTATTAAAATCCTAAATTCTAAAAGGAAGATAATTTAGGGATACACTTACAATGTATTACACTCTGTAGTCTGCCCATCCTGTATATTGCTGCCAGATGAGTCTTTTAAAGGACATGTCTAAAACTTCCCTGTTTAAAGTGACTTTAAAAGGGGTTTTATTCCTTACAGAGTAAACCTCAGACAGTTTCCTTAGCTTGTTGTTTGAGACTTTCATCTGTCTAGCCCCAACACAGTTAGTTTTCCAGCCTCCTTCCCACCTCCTCCTCTGTGTGTTCTGTATTCCTGCCAGTACTGTGAGGACACTCGTGAGGTTTTTTTTGTCTTAGCTCTTGTTCACACTGTTTGTTTTTCTACCTTGTTCTGTCGATTCTCTCTTCTATTCCATTTTCCCTTATTCCAATTATAATCTTTATAATTATTCAAAAAATAATCCTTATTCTAAAAATAATCTTTTCCTGTGAACACTTTAAGTACAGGCTGACATTGAGCTCTCAAACAGCTCAGTGTGACAGGTTAATGGAAGTAGGAAGTTTGCAGATAGAGTGGTGGTCATGTTTCTCACTTTTGAGATTGAAATAGAGGGCAGCACCCATGCTTGTCCTCATCTCATTGTTTGGTGTTACTCATTCACAAAGTATTTATTGGTTACTTACTGTGTGTTGGTGTTATTTTTGGTGCAGTGGGGATATGGAAGATATTCTCAAGAACTCAGTCTATTACAGAGGTTTAAAATTCTGCTAGTTATTTTGGAAAAAGAATATTGTTTGTGGGCAAATTTTAATTGACTTGCTGAGTTTTCATTTTAAATCTATTTTAAAATAAATTGAAATTTTATTCACATCTGTGGCATCAAAACAGGTGAAAGTAGGTTTGGAATTCTTCCGTTTTCTATTTCAAAATAACAAATGGTGGTTTAAAGGTTTTCACCTTTTTAAATATGGTATGAGGTATTTTCAGGCTGGATTTTGCAGGCATTTTAGGTATGAATTGCGAATAAATGCAAAGATAATTTGATATAATTATTGCTTTGGTCTTTGAAATTCTAGCAGTATCTTGAGTTTGCTATAAAATAATTTTTCACATTTGATATTCAGGTAAAAGCTGTCAATTTGGGCATTTTTATAAGAGAAGACATGCATTTTGCTTGCTTCTTCCTTTTTATTGGAAAACACATGAATTTCTGTAATATATGTACCTTTCTAGAACTTCGTTAACTACTGTTTGGAACCTAAAGTAAGTTAAAGTCCAAACTTTATAGCCTCGTATTTAGGGCCCTTTGTGAGCTTCCTGTTTCTCCTCTTCTGCATTCATTCCTGTATGCAAATCAGGAGCTTCAGCACTTTAAACTCCTGTGTGGACCCTCAGATGTTCTTCCATTTTCACCTCTGTCCTACCTCTTTTTACATGGAGAACCTCTTCAAGATTCAGCCAGGGAAGAGAGAGAGAAACCCAGTCGAAGGTATCATTTCGTTAGGTCTCTCTTGCCTTCTCGCCAGGAGGTAGTGCTCTGTTGGCATCCAAGCACCCTGGGCGCACCTGTATCATAACAACTTTTAGATTGTCGTAGTTCTTGAATCTGCAGGCCTTTGCCAAGCTTTTCTAGGGCAGGCTGTCTTTGACTCCTTTCAGAGCTTCATTCTTGGCGTGGTATTGGGTCTGTAGTAGAAGTTCAGTAAACAGGTTTCAAATGCGTGGGTGAACATTTTGAAGTTGAAGGCTGTTTATAATGAGCATGAGAGCACCTTTTATGTTTTGATTAGCCTGGAATTTCTGTTTCTTTGTGTTTTCTTAAATTTCCACTACTTTTCCCCACGTCTCTTATTTTCTTATGTGTTTTATTCCTTTTTTGGCTTTGCTACCTTTGTTATATTTACTTCTGTATTTAAGGCTTTTACTTTGGTACTTAAGGCTTTTACTTCTGTATTTATTGCCTCTCTGCTTATAAACAGTTGCTTGATTAGAGCTTTTTGTTTGTTTGTTTTTTGTTTAGGATCCTTGTTCTTCTTTTCCATGAGGAATTTAAGGCTTGAGGAAGAAATGACTGGGTAGCATCTTTAACAAATTAGATGCAGAGACCTCTGCATAGAGGAGCACTCTGATTGGTAGCTCCGTGTGACCCAGTAACAACTTACTGAGTGCTAACTCTGTGCCAGGCACTTGGCTAAAATAATTTATGCATCATCTCATTCAATCCTCCAGCAAACCTTGTGGGGCAGAGTTACTATTTTCATCTTACAGGTGAGGAAATGAAGGCTTTGAGAGAGTATCTAAATTTCCTAAGACCACATAGAGCATGCTAGAGCCAGAATTCAAACCCAAGCACTTTTCAGAGCGTAGATAGAATACAGAGAGAAATACATGTATGTATATCAACATTCATAAACTGAACACGTCCATGTAACCACCACCACCAAATGGAACGAAGCGACCCAGAAACAGCAGCTGGGCTCCCTTGCAGTCACTGTACCCCTTCCCCACCCCAGCTCTTTTCACAGCATAGATTAATTTTACCTGTTACAGCTCGTGTAAAAGGCATCATAGAGGATGTTATTTTTTGTGTGCTGTTTTCCCTCTCAACATTATTTTTAGGAGAGTCATTCATATTGTTAATGTATTTGTGGACCATTTGTTTCCATTCCTGTGTAGTATTCTGTTGTGTGAATATACCAAAAAAAAATTAAATTCTATTTTTGATGTGCATTTGAGTAATTTGAAGTTTGGAACTATACAGGTAGCACTAATGTGAAGTTCTGGCACGTTTCTTTTGGTGACTGCGGGTGCGTACTCACAGTGAAATTTCTTTTCTTTTTTTTTTATTTTAAATGAAAAACTTTTATTTATTTTATTTTTCAATTACAGCTTACATTCAGTTTTATTTTGTACTAGTTTCAGGTGTATAGCATAGTGGTTAGATAATCATATACTTGACAAAGTGTTCCCCCGATACAGGAGTGGAATTTCTGAATCTTAGAGTTTGGGTATATTCAGCTTTAGAGGCATTGCCAGTTTTCCGAAGTGTAGACTCCCACAGGCGTCGTATACGAGTTCTAATTGCTGCATGTCTTCGCAGCACCTGGTGCTGCCTTTTTCTTATGGAGCTCTTCTTAATGCATGTGTAGTGGTTTTATGGTGTGGTTTGAGTTTCTTTTCCCCAATAACTAATGAAGTTGAGCATCTTTTTATATATTAGCTCTTTGAGTGTCCCTTGTGAGGTTTCTCTAAGTCATTGCCTTTTCTATTGGATTATCTGTTATTTTTTATTTGTAGAAATTTTTGTATGTTTTGCATATGAGTCCTTTGTCATATACTTTGTGTGTATGTATCTGTATATCTCAGATATATGTACACTGCTTCCCTTTTCACTCTCTTAATGTTGTCTGATGAAAAAAACTGGTTTTTAAAGTTCAGCTCTATCAAAGTTACACATGTACATAGATGAAGAGTAAAAATTTTCTACAAACTTTGTAACAATAACTCACCCTCAGAGCCTGTTCCATCTAGGCAAGCAACCACTTTAACTCAAACAGCTGATCTGTTTTGATATTTTAAACCGTCCTTATTTCTAAAATGAAATGCTCGAGGTGTGGTTTCTTGACTCCTAGGTTTAGGCACCATTTGTGACTTCCATCTATGGAAGAGGAGGGATTGACTCCCTTCTTCCCGTGCCCCCCGCACACACCCGCCGTATTTTGCAAGTAGCTACAGCACGGTTGTGGTGTGCGCTCTTTACACAATTATGACTTTGTAAACATTATTGATATCTGACCCATGGACACTAACACTGATTTCCTTTTCTACCTAACTTTTTATCTTTTGGGGATTAATATAGTTTTTAGTACTACTTATTTTCTTTGAGGTTTTTGTTTGTTTTGTTTCCTTTTTGTTTGTTTGCTTAGTTTTTATGTACTTAACATTAACTTAATCTCAAACTTGTTACCAGTTGTCTGTGTCTTTTCTCGAAAGAGTCAGAAGCAGGAAATAGTCTATTAATTAATTCTTCCTTGCCTAGCCTCTGTTTTTTCTTAAAAGCTTTTTATTTTGTTTTATTTAGTCTTAAGTTAGATAAAGACCTCCCTCAGATGCCTGGTGATCTTCAAATTTCTACTTCTGTTTGAGTTAGAAACCAGTGAATTTACTTTGAATCTCTGAGGCTAGGAGGGGTTTGTTGTCTGATGAATGTTCATTGTAGGGTAATAGGGCTGCACTGTTTTATTTGGAGGAACTTTAGATGTCAGAATCTCTGGGTCGTTCCTTTTGGGCTATTCATAGTCCCCAGAAATGACTCTTTTAATCTTTTTCATTTTCCTGGGAGAACAGGCCAGGCTACTAGCACACTGAAGTTTTCTGTCAGGGAAGAAGAGTTGGGGGTGAGGGAGGGTGGAGTCTAAGCACTCCTTCAACCGGCAAGCTTCCAGGAGGCCAGGCAGACGCCGCACTGCAGTCCCTGGGTCGGCAGGGGCGCTGCCCTGTGTGTCTGGCTTCTTCTTGGCCTTCTTTGCTGCTGGTTAGGGTTTAGTGTTTTTGTATCTCCTAAGTCATTGCTACTTGGCCATCTGTCCTTAAGTTGAAAATTTTTTGTTGCTCTTATCTCTTCTGTTCTTGATCTTTAAACTTTTATATCATTTTACTGTTATTTTAGTGGTGTTGTAGGAGGGGGTGAATATAGATGCTTGTGTTTCTTTCACCGTCTTTAGTCTGTGCTCTTAACCAGGATATTGAGAGGCTGAGCGTTATTGGGGCATGTGGCTGGTGGGAGGAGCAGGTAGGACTTGACTTTGTTGATTTACCTTGTCCCTTTCTAATTTCTCACTGAGATTGTAGATAAGCAAGCAGAATCAAACATCAGGGATCATTCAGATTGTTGGTTATGTGCCTGCTGTTTGTTCGGCACTTGTTCTGGATTAGACTGGATGGAGAGGCAGTAAGGAATAGGACAGTGGCCGTGTGGTCCCAGACCGGTGTAGGGGAGAGGACTGCATCCACACAACCAACAACATGCAGTCAGATAAGCACTAAAGGAACCAAAAAGGAGGTCACCAACTTTGGAGTTAGGAGATGCTTTCAGGTGAGGTGGCCATTGACTTGATTTTTGAAGGTTGAGAGTTTGTGTATTTGTACAGTGGAAGGTAGATTAGAATGCTGAGGGATTTTATGGTGGTTGTACATTTATCAAGAATTAGGGAAATGATTATCCCTGTAGATATAAATATTGGGTTGGTCAAAAAGTTTGTGTTTTTTTTTTTCCTGTAAGATGGCTCTGGTAGCGCTTAGTTGTCTTTAACTTCATTCGAAACAAGTTGTCTTTAACTTCATTTGACAGCTGTATTGTGACAGTTGTCATGTCAATGTGCATTAAAAAAACTTAACAAAATTAGTGAATTTCTGGGTAGGCATTTTAATACTGAAGGTGGAAGAAAATCAAGCAATATTTTCAGCACATTATGCTTTATTATTTCAAAAAAGGTAAAAACACAACTGAAATGCAGAAAAAATGATTTGTGCAGTGTGTGGAGAAAGGGCTGTGCCTGATCGAACCTGTCAAAAGTGGTTTGTGAGGTTTCACGCTGGAGAGTTCTTGCTGAATGATGCTCTGCAGTCCGGGAGACCAGTTGAGGTTGATAGCGATCAAATTGAGACTTTAATTCAGGACAATCAGCATTATACCATGTGGGAGATAGCCAACATACTTAAAGTACCAAAGTAATAAAGTTATTGGTGAAAATGAAAAGTGTGTCCTTTATATTATGAAAAAAACTAAACAGACTTTTTGGCCAACCCACTACTATTAGGAAAGGGGAATGTTTACATCCAGTGTAGTGTTAAGTTTATTGTACTGAATTCCAGTCTCTTTTAAAGTACTGCATTTTAGAAATTACTGGTTATAAAGGGTTTTTATAAAACTCTTAGAGCATTCAGTTTGTGTTGTGGGTGGATTGTTGAAAATAATGTATAGAAAGGTGATACGAGTGGAAATGGAGATCAAAATGTAATATTATTGATCAAAGATAGTGCCAGGATTTGAGTTGGTGAAAGATGGGAACTGTCTGCATTTTCATTTATAACTAGAAAACTGATCACCTCAAAAGATTGTTAAGAACCGTTGGTTGTTGATAGGCAATTCTGGTAGGCTAAAGTAAATGCAATGTTCATGTCACTGTGGTATAATTAGTCTACATCTTTTAAATGGAGTTTTAAACCCTGTTAACTATAAATATGTATGACACTGAGTAATAATAGGAAATACTACTCTATAACTGATTTATTTAATTACAGTTTTCTTTTCCAAATAGGGAATATCTTTGAAATATAATATGAAATATTTTTATTTCTGTTTATGTAAGATGCAGAAGATAAATGTATAATAGAAGGCCACAACTGTACATTTATTTGTGACTTGAATAGAATTAAACCTTCAGAAAACACAGAAACACTAGGTAGGTGTTTTTCTTCTTTCCTTTTTTGTTCTTTTTTGGATTAAAACAGACTTTTCCCTTATTGTTTGTGTTCTCTTTTTTTTTTTGCAGAATTATTACTGAAGGAATTTTTTGAATATTTTGGAAATTTTCCTTTCAATAAAAATTCCATAAATGTTCGACAGGTAAATAATATTTTAATATTTGGTGATTAGGTATCTGGTCTCCTACTGTATTAATGTTTAGTTTTTTTATTTTAAGAAAGGAAGGTGGGGTTTCTTTTTTATTATTAAAGGAAAAAAAACTCTTCGGAATCTTAATGAAGGAATATTTTACTCAGAACAGACACCAGGATACAAAATTACAAGTGTTTGACCCCAGCCCTGCCCCACTCTCCTCTAAAAACAGATAGGAAGGAGACAGTAGAAGCAAACAAGCAATTCTGTAAAACAAAGTCTTTAAATCCTACAAATATGATTAAAATCTAAACTCATTTTGTATTAAAAATTTTTTTAATATATCAAAAGACCTGCTTTAGTGACATCCTGTCCCCCAGGAAAGAACCCAACACTATCAGGAACATACCTGCTCCAGGCGACCAGCCAGCTCCTGTTCCTAAACCCCTGCGTACACATGTGTCTTCACACCCAGGTCCGGGGGCGCCTGACTGCTGCTGCTGTACATGCTTCTTCCTGTAACTGACCAGCGTCCAGCCCCTCCCGATGGGCAGGCAGGGCACAGAGAACCCTTAAATGGTAGTGAGGGTTTGACAGCCCCTAACAGCCAGATTTCAAGCACCTCCACCCAGTTTTCAAAGCACTGTAAAAAATGTTATTACATTTCATTTTCACAATAATAGATACTAATAAGGAAATGGATGCCTAAAGGAGATACAAAAATTGACCAAGATCAGTCACCTAGTTTTTTTTGGAAGAGCAAAAGCCAGCTCTTTCAACATTTAATACTGTATCTTTCAAAACTTGGAATGTATTTTGAAAACTTTTCTGGAAAGCATAATTTTACATAGAGTTCTTTTTAAATGGGATTTGCGTTCTAGAGAACAAATTGGATATCTGGTCTCACAGCTAGATTTTAGTGAGTTCCTCAGTTCAGGCCCTTAGGTTTTAATTTATTTAGACAAGTGAATTTCTGATTTTGGTTCTTCTGCATAGCTGGAGTGATACACATTTTTCTGAAAAAGAAATTGCAGACTCCTAGGCAAAATGTGTTTGTAAGTGGGGGTGGGTACTTGAGATCTTTCTCTGATTGGGTTTATCCTGTTTGTCATTTTGGGCATTCAGTCACAACCCTTATAAGATTGGCTTTCTAAAACACATAGGTTTCTTCTTGTTTCTCCAGCTCTCCTTTTTTCATTCTTTCCTAACTTTTATCCTGCTGATAGAGATTTTGTTTTTAAACAAGTGTGGGGAAGAAAGGGGCTGAGACAGAGCTCTGGAATACAGTCTGATTAGTAATTAGATTCCAGTTTAGAAAAAGGTTACTTACAGAACACATGAAATTCCTTATCTTTTTTGTATTCTTACCCCTGAGGGCTCAGAGATGGTGGACAGGCAGAGCTCAGCTGAGCAGTAGAATGAGAGAAGTCAGGGATTAAACACGTGCTCACTCATGCTGGACAATCCTGAGCATTTGCTTTGTAATTTTAAGTAAGAAATGGTGTCATTTTGAAAGGAAAAGATTATGTCAGTTAATGGAGTCACAGCTGCAGGTTTTTTTCTGTTTTTTCTATGAGCCATCATCATACCTGGCAGAGCCTTACTTAAGTTGGATCTTTAAGAGTGATGAAATAGGAAACTTTCAATGTTTAAAAATGAATAATGAGTAATCCTTTGTTTCTTTTCTGATTTTATACACAGGAAATGTTATTATATTTAATTTAAGGATTCTAATTTTGTGTGCTTCTATTCCCACTGTAGTGGATGTATCGTTAACAAATCTGAAAAACAAATGTATCTTTACCTTGCATTCTGCCATTTTTCTTTTTCATTTTTTTCCCCTCCTGGTTCTATCCTGTTAGGTAAAAGATGTTATTTTAAAAATACTCTTATGGATTGACTTAGTCCAGATACTCTCAACTGAACATCATCATCCATAGCTCATAAACCAAATTATTTTTTCTCTAAAGAATGCTCATAAAACTGATGGAAAAAAGTCAGCAGTGCATACGTACACACAGATGCAAAACATGCATACAGACCTAGTCCTTTTCAGAAAGAAATTCTTTACTCTGTGAAGTTAATGCTGGTATTTTACATGTTTTTTGACATTTTATTAAGCCAAACTGTTCTTAATTCTGAGCCCTTCATGTATGTATATGTTTTTTCTTCCTTGTAATAATGTATAGGGAAGGGAACAGAACAAACCTGAATCTTCTCCACTGCACATTCAGAATCCTTTTGAAACTTCTCTCAACATCAGCAAAAATGTAAGCCAAAGCCAGCTGCAAAAATTTGTAGATCTGGCCAGAGAAAGTGCCTGGATTTTACATCAGGAAGATAAAGATCACCCTTCCCCATCAAGTAATCAGCCATGGGGGCTGGCAGCCCTGCTGCTGCCTTCTGTAACAAACAGTATGTCTCATGCCAGGAAGAAAAAGAAGAAGCCTGCAAGTGAAAGGGTTAAAAACTTGTTGGAATCCATAAAAAGTAGCAGTACAGAAAATTCCACAAACACCAATGGGAAAAGAACAGTTAGTACTCAGGCATAGTGGCTGTTGCTTGGCTTTAAGAGCTGGTTGTATGGCTGCCTGGTGGAGTTTTCACAAATCTCAGCTTTCTCCTGATGTCTCCTCTTTTTGTGATCTTCGATCTTCTCTCTGGGCCCTTGATCTGGTCTCAAGTTCTGGGAGGATCAGGCTACAACACAGGTACTTTATTAAAACAGCTACAAGGAACAGATGAATGAAGATTGAAATGTACTTTAATAGATACACTGTACAAAGCGAATGGTAAAAATTAGTTTAGAACCATTGTCGATACCCTTGTCAGTCCCTAGGTATGTACTTGTACAGTCGATGAATGCAATAAAGCCTCACATTTTGCTAATACTCTTTAGTATGTATTTTTATATTCTGTAAGCCAAGTGCTTTTATTCACATATAAAGTAAAAGGGGTTAGTAATGATTTTGAAAAAAAGTTCATGTTTTTAAAAGATGAATGCAGACACTTAAGTCACTATGTTCTAGGTATTCTATGCCATATTGGTACAGTGTATTTTAAATATTATTTAGTTACCTTTTCCTATTTTAAAAATTAAAGCCCTATTACTATTAATCTGTAATATTTCTAGTATTTCTTCACTTCTCTTTTGAAAACTTCTTTATTTCCTGTAGGAAATAGATGTGTATTGAAATATAATTCCATTACATTTCCTATGAAGTAACTTCCATTTTAAGAAGCAACGGTGTGGTGTTTGGAAACACGGACTTGAGCTAGACGGGCTTCTTGGTAAATGAGTGGGTCCCCGTGGGCTCCCGGTTGTTCCACGTGCAGATGGGATGATAGCGGTGCCCACGTCACAGCTTGTTGTGAAGACTGAGTGCAGGGACGCATGTGTTGAGCCTGGCACCTAGTACTTGGTACTTCTCTTTAGCTCTTCCTTTTTTGTGTGTTTGTGGTATGTGATTACTATTCTTAGCTACTCAAAATTCAGATTTAGAGTGTGTAGTGGTTTTCAAAATAGTTTCCTATGTAAATTTTCAGTCACAAACTATAATGAGCTCTGCTTTGGATGTTTTGGGAAACTAATAGAATTGTTATGAGGCAAGTAAGTTCTGTGTATAGCCAACTTCTGAAACCAACAAATAAGTATCAGTATTCTCTTATATAAATGGTGTCTTCAAAAGTCATTTTTCATTCATTCTTTAATTAGGTTTATTTTGTTGGGCTAAAAACCTGTATTAAGAATTAAAAAGAGGTTTTAAAAGGATAAGTATTTAAGAGCTTCTAAATGAAATGGTTTTTTTCTTTATTTGGATACTTTTCTCTTAGATTGGTATTAAATCTAAAATGGTCATATAAGTACATAAAATGTATGTATGTGTTAGCATTTTCTTTTTCATAATTTATAGAATGATTTTTAGTCCTGTACATCTGTTTTACTTTTCAGAGTCAAATTGAATTTTTATATACAGTGATCTTTTAATATAAAGTTTTAACTGAATATGGACTATAACCAAATTTAATGTGTTCTCATAAGTTCATTGTATCACTCAAAATTTTTATTTTTGTTTTTTAAATTATATTTTATTGATTATGCTACTTAGAGTTATCCCAGTTCTTCCTCCTTTGCTCCCTTCCATCCAGCCCCATACCAGCTGCCTAAGGCAAACCCCACACCGTCGTCCATGTCCGTGGGTCACGCAAACATGTTCTTTGGCTACTCTATTCCCTGTGCTGTACTTGACACCCCCATGACTATTCTGTAACTACCAGTTTGTACTTCTCGATCCCTTCACCTTTTTAGTCCATCCCCCCCAATCCCCCTCCCAGCTGGCTACCATCAAAATGATCTTTGTATCTGTGATTCTGTTTCTGCTCTGCTTGTTTATTTTGTGTTTTAGATTCATTTGTTGAGAGATATGTATTTGTTGCCATTTTATAGCTCATTTTTAAAATCTCTTTCTTAAATAAATCCCTTTAACATGTCATATAGTAATGGTTTGGTGATGATGAACTCCTTTGACTTTTTCTCGTCTGGGAAAGTATCTGCCCTATAACTATAAATGATAGTTTTGCTGGGTAGAGTAATCTTGGTTGTAGGTCCCTGCTTTTGTCACTTTGAATGTTTCTTGCCAATCCTTTCTAGCCTGCAAAGTTTCTTTTGAGAACTCAGCCTACAATCTTGTGGGAACTCCCTTGTAGGTAAGTAACTACTTTTCTCTTGGTGCTTTTAAGATTCTCTCTTTGTCTTTAAACCTTGATTATGCTGTGTTTTGGTGTGAGACTCTTTGGGTTCATTTTGTTTGGGACTCAGCACTTCCTGGACTTGTATGCCTATTTTCTTCACCAAGTTAGGGACTTTTTTTGTCATTACTTTTTCAAATAGGTTTCCTGTTTCTTGCGGTCTCTCTTCAGCAACCCCATGATGAGAATGTTGGTGCACTGGAAGTTGTCCCAGAAGCTCCTTACACTGTCCTCATTTTTTTGGATTCCTTTTTTCTTCTTGCTGTTCCGATTGGGTGTTTTTTTGCTTCTTTATATTCCAAATTGCTGGTTTGATTCTTGGCTTCATCCACTCTACTGTTGATTCCCAGTAAATTGTTCATTACAGTTAGTGTATTCTTTATTCCCGACTGGTTCTGTTTTTATGGACTTCATGCCCTTTTCCATGCTGTCGAAGTTCTCTCTTACTTCATCTGCTCTTCCCCTAAGTTCCTTGAGGACCCTTATCACCACTGTTTTGAACTGTACCTAGTAGCTTGCTTGTCTCCATTTTGTTCAGTTCTGTTTTTGGTGTTTTGTTCTGTTCTTTCATTTGGGCCTTGCTTCCTTGTCTCTTCATTTTGGCAGCCTCCCTGTGTTTGTTTTTATGTATTAGGTAGAGTGCTATGACTCCCTAGCTTAGAATAGTAAGTGAATGTAGTAAGTGTCCTATAGGGCCAGTGGCATAACCCCTGCTGTTACCCAAGCTGGGTATGTGAGGTATGCCCACTGTGTGGGCTGTGTACACCCTCCTCTTGTAGTTGAGCCTTGATTGCTGCTGGCAGGTCAGTGGGAGGGACTTAACCCAGGCTGATCAGCTTCAAGGACTAGCTGTAACCACTGACCACCAACTTCTAACCACTGTGGAGGTACAGCTGTGCAGAAGCCCACTCCACAGAGCAGGATTTTTTGGTCCCTGCTTAGTTCTCCTGTTCAGTGTGTTGTTTGTGGAGGTGGTTGGGTGGTGATACTCTGACGTAGTCTGTGCTGTCCACTGGGTATGAGGCTCTAGGGCTTCCCAGGAGGTGCAGGCCAATGTCAGTCACTGCCTTTGTTCTTTGCATGGCCATCTGGCTGCTACTTTTGCTGGGCTTGAGGTACCTCAACGAGGCCAAGCCATGAACCATGGCTGGCTGCTGCAGCAATAGGTATAAGGCCTACTGAGACCAGATGCTGCTTGCTTGAGAGAATTTAGGGAAACCTGAAGCATGAGCTGAGACAAGCCATTTGTGTGGGAAAGCCCCTGGAAACAGCTTGGGTAGGCCTGAAAGTTGGGTGGGGCAGAGCCTCAGGGAATCACCAGGGTGGGACAAACCGTGAGCTAGGTTAATGGAATCTCAGATATGGTGCCCACCTGCCAACTCTATGCAGGGCAGTTCAGTAAAGGAACAATGACCATTGCCAGCATTTCTGTCTGGAAGAAAGCTGCCCCCCAGTTCTTCTCCTGATGCTACAATTCAGTTCCTCCCTCTGTTTCTCTGGTGCCTTTCAGTCTGCTGTCCCTGCACTAGAGCTCAGAGGGAGTGAGACTAAGTGACGGAAGTCTGTGCACAGTCCCTGTAAGAGGAACTGCCTGGGAATCCAGTTTCTGCCTTCCACAGCCTCAACCCCCACTGGTTTTTACATCCAGAAGTTATTGAGACTTGTCTATCTGGCTTGAAATGTGGGCTGGGAGGCCTGTTGTGGGGCTGGGACTCCTGACTCCCGAGTTTTCCCTGCCACACATGGGTGTGGGACAAGCCTGCTCCACGTCTCCAACCCTCCTACCAGTCTCGATGTGGTTTCTTCTTTGATTCCCTAGGACTTCCGTTCAGCTTGATTTCTGACCGTTCTGAATGGTGGT
>PVKM010029335.1:0-17595 GCA_004027735.1 Carollia perspicillata | reverse complement strand
TGTTGTGCTGGGAAGTAAAGAAGTGCCCAAGAATTAGGAGTATACACCACACACACAGAGACACAGACACACACACACAGAGAAGGCGATTTAAAGGAATCCTACCGACAAAATCTGTAATAATTTGGATATCCAAATAAATAATGATAGTAACAGTAACCAACTGTAGAAAATAAGAAATAAGTTATGCTGATATAAAGTAAGTATGCTCTCTTCCAGGCTGGGAGGAAATCGCCTCTCTAGCTTCCAGTCTCTGTCCTGTCTGTGCAGATGGAGTCTTATCTAATCACAGCATAAGCACAAGAGACTATCCCACCAACACCTGCTGTGCACCCGACAGAGGGAGCGCCTCCGTCATCACCGCACAGGCTCCGCACACACGCCGGAGTAGGGGGTCATACAATGTGTGTCATAAAAAGTTTTGAGGAAACAGATCATTATCTTACTGCTTTTATCCTCACATAGTATTCAACACTAAATTATATTTAAAAGTCAAAATACAATTATAATCAGAAGTTTTCCATTACACTTTAGAGCACAATGCTTTATAATTAGAACAAAAAGGTAATCCCACAGTACTTTTCATAGTATTAGCAAGCTTTGCTGCCTTCTAAAAATTCTAAGAACAATACTGATGTTATCCTTATTGGTTTTATAAAGAGGTTGATAACAATAGGGCTGTAAGGGACAACTAGAGGTTCACTTTCATCAATTTTTTTCTCAGTTTATTTTTAAACATAGTTTTATATTTAAACAAGGATCAGAAAGCACAATAACATGAACACGCTCAATATAAATAGCCTGGAAAATGTCTTATGCAAGATGGTCCTGGTAATTCACTTCACTTCCGGCAAAAAAAAAAAGAAAGGTCCCCTCACACTGCACTGAGCACCGCATGAATTAAAACGGCTTCTTGTCCCATGTATCAGTCTGAGGAGCATGCTACTCCGTACTCACGGAGCAGGAAAAAGTGCAAAGCAAAATTCAAAGCAAAATACGTCACTAATTTTTTTAGTTGAGATATAAAATTTTATAGGAAAATGTACTTTTTAGAATATAAAGTGTAAAAGATTATCTTCATTCTCTCTGACAAGTTAAGTCTGTCTGAATACCTGTTATCGTTCACATGCCACTGCATGGAGGAGAGAGCACGGGACTTGGGATCAGAAGATCTGACTTTAATTTCAGCCCAGCCTTCCAGTTTTCTTATTTTAAAACAGAGCAATTTGCATCACCCGCGCCCTCCCTGGCACTCTCGCACTGCAAGAGCGGGCACCTACCTTCCGCTCTGTTCCCTCAGGACATTCTCCTGAGTTCAAAGACAGATAAATCCCAAGCAAGGGAATAGATGCCTCCCAGGTAAGTATCGTCTAAATACCCTACTGGCCGTGAGAGCTTCCCATTTAAAGCTCAGCTTCTCAAAGGGTGGCCGGTTCGCTTCCCAGTCAGGACACATGCCTGGGTTGCAGGCCATGTCCTCAAAAGGGGACACATGAGAGGCAACCACACATTGATGTTTCTCTCTCACTCTTTCTCCTTCCCTTCCTCTCTCCCTAAAAATAAATAAATAAAATATTAAAAATAAATAAGTAAATAAAACGCAGCCTCTTAGGTGCTAAGAAGCAGAGGTGAAGATTCATGAGCAGCAGTCAAATCGATTTTGCCTTTCAAAGAACAATGATGAGAGGTGGTCATGAATACCAAAATAGAAGTGGGTAGTAGAATATAACAGTAATAACCACTGTTATATATGGATATGAGATAAATAATTAAAAGAATGAAATTTATGGAAATGTCATTGAGATATGTGCCAGACAAATATTTTTAAAAGCTGACACAACCTCATGAGATATAAAAGACCTAAGTAAAGGAAGATATGTTTATTGATGAGAAGATTATCACAAAGAGTCCTCCCAAAATAGTTCTTAGGCTTAACAAAATCTCTACTTTTCTTAACATTAAGGATGGAAGGTCACTTAATTAAATTATTCCAATATTGCTATGGACAAATAAGAGAAAATAGCTAAAAGACATTTTTTAAATCAAAGGTATTTATACTGTTATGTATTAAGATTCATTATAAAACCATAAGTTAAAATAATATATTTATACAAGAATAGGGAAACAATAAAACACTAGTGTATGTATAAAGGAATACATGAAAAGATGCTCAAAACCATCAGCAATTAGGGAAAAGAAAATTAAAATCACAATGAGATATAACTACATTCCCAACAGAATGGCTACAATTTAAAAGACTGACAATATTAAGTTTCAACAGGACATAGAGCAACTGGAACTCTCATACGCTGCCATTAAGAACATAAAATTGTTCAACCACTCTGGAAAATGGCCAGTTTCTTAAAAAGCTTTTCATACAACCAGCAATTTTACTCCTAGGCATTTACTCCAAGAAAAACCAGAACATGTCTACACAGAGAGATATGCACAAATGCTCATAGCAGTTTCATTCAAAAAACCACAAAACTGGAAATGAATGAAGAATAAAAACCTGGGGTACACTCATATATTGGAATATTAGTGCCCAAAAGGAATGAATCGCTAATACATCCAACAACACAGATGAATCTTAAAAACACTGTAAGTGAAAGAAACCATGCACAGATGCGAATACACACTTTACACTTTATAATGTATCATTCAATTACGTCACATTCTAGAAAAGGCAAAACTATAGTATAAGACAGAAAACAGGTCAGTGGTTCCCAGGACCTGGGAGGCTGGGGGGAAATAAGCTACCATGGGCACGAGGAAGCTTTTCTGGAGTGATGGCAATGTTTCACGTATGAATTACGGTGCTGGTTACTTGACCACATGTGCTTTCAAAATTCACAAAACTATTCAATTAAAATAGGGGAATTTATTGTATCTCCAAACTCAAATAAAAATAATAAGCTCCATTTTAAAAATCAATGGGAAATGCATACATTTATTTAATAAAACAACGTGGAGAAATTTGACTACTTAAAGATAAATACATTTGATTCTTATGTCTTTCAGTATTGAGTGGACTCTTTCAGTTACTGCAAAGCATTTGCACAGAGGATGTCAAAAATATGAAGAGTCCATAATCATTTAGCATTACGTAATTATAAGAACACTAACTCCTACTCTTTCGCACGTTCAGAACGTGACATTCCTCTCCCCTTTCCCAGTAGTTCCTCGGCACGTGCAGCAGGGAAGGAGTGACTCGGGAGAGCAGGGGAAGCTGCTCTTCACTGTTATCAGCTGCACTCTCAGGGTTCCTTTGAATGCAGAGAGATTTTTCCCCAACACCAAGTAAGAAGGATCTCTTTTTCAAGGATGTAGTTAGTTGTACTGGATCGAAATTTCCTTAAGGGATAAAATTCTAGAACCTCAGCATGATACAGAATTGCCATCATATCAAGAGTTTGGTTCTGAATTTCAAAAAAAAAATCAATCATTCTCATCAAAAATAGTGGGGTATTGGACTTGGTCTTATAATCTACTACTACGAAAATTATCATAAATAAATATATTTAAATAATGAATATGGTAAATGTAGAATAAAAAACTTTGTGTGTAAAAGCAAAAATAAGCAAATGCCATGATTTATGTTTTGTACTATTTGACGACATAGGTTCTGTCATCTATGTCAACTTTTGATAAGAAAATCAAGTCTGGAACAGCAGAGGCCCTTGTCCAGCTAATTATGAAGATCTTAGGAGAGGTGGGTTTAAAGGAGATGAGGATGAGAGGAGATGTACAAGGAAGCAAGGGAGAAAAGATTGATATCTGAATACATTGATATCTGAATACAGAAGAGTAAAAAAAACCCTAAAATGTCTTGAATTTATATGATGTTAATAATTAACCACATATTTTCACATAACCAACCTCATTCATTTTTGGAACAACCCTGTATGTCCATTTCACAGAAGAAGAGACAGGCTGGAGGTGAAGTCAATGAACTACTAAGTGGAGGGTCCAGGATGAATGGGTGGTCACCTATTCGGGCTGAATTTCAAGAGATCCATAGGAAGGTGACCCTTTATCTAGTAATATTCTATCCCCACTCCTCTACCCCAACCCTAGATTCTACCAGTGTCTCTGCTCGAGGTAAAATGTTCTCTTAATCTCGAGTTATCACCAGGGTGAGTTAACTTAGTAAATCTCTTTGCCATTTGTACACTATAAATTCCTTTAAGGTTGCTTTTCTTAGCTGGTTAAGAACAAGGCACTGAGGCTTTGATAGAAAGGGGAAGGGAGCGCTGTGTGAAGGGAACACAGGATGCTGCCTAAGAGGGGGGCTGTCAAGGGAGGAGTCACTGAGTGGAGAGACCAAGGAGAGCCAAGTAAGCAAGAAAGGGACTTCAGCCGCTCTTCTGGGAATCTACATGAAAAATTGGAAAACATTTATTTGTCAAGATGTACGTATCCCTATGTTCACTGCATCATTATTCACAGTAGCCAAGACAGGGAAACCACCTCAGTGTCCTTTGATGGATGACTGGATAAAGATAATGCGGTACATACATGCAATGGAATACTACTCTGCCACAAGAAAGGATGAAATACCGCCATTTGCGACAACATGGATGAAGCTCAAGAATATCAAGCTAAACAAAATAAGTGAGAGAGAGAGGACAAAAACCATATGGCTTCACTCATATTAGGATATAAAACTGAAGGCCAGCAATGAAAAACGAAGCAAACAAACTCACAGACGCAGACAGCAGTGTGGTCGTTGCTGGAGGGGAAGATGGGTGGGGGGAGGACAAAGGGGGCCAAACACATGGTGATAGAAAGAGACTAACTTCGGGTGGCGAGCCCACGATGCAATATACAGATCATGTATCACAGAAGTCTACTCTGGAAACAGGGTGTTAACCAATGTCACCCCAATAAATTTAATTCAATTTAAAAAAAGAGAACGACTTCAGCAAATTTGGGCTGGCAAGGGAAGGACAGCATGGCATGACAAGTGTGATGATGGGCTGACAGACCTTGCAACCAGGTGTGCACAACTCAAAATTGATTAAAAAGGTGATTTAGAAAAGCAGCTCACTCCAGCAAAATGTGTAGAAGGGTGGAGAGAGAGAGTCTAAACCCAGACGAGAAAACAAAGAGGACTGTGAATGGAGGCTCCACTAGTCTGGGGCAAGACTGGCCTCCAGATCGATTCTCAAAGCCCACTGGAGTTGAATTCCTGATTTCCGACCACTTCATAAGACGTCTTCATTCTCTCTTCCTCGGGAGCCAGCCCACCATCATGATGGTTATGCATGCCAGATTTTAAACATAAGTCATAGGAAGAAATGATCTTTGCAATTCCTAGCAAGCACACATTTTTTCCCAAGCTTTATCATGACAAGGGTTGTAACCAGACATCTTCTCCCAAGAAGACAGTGACGGGTAATGGTAGGGCAAGACCCACTTGAGTTCTGGAGCTCTGGGGTTCTGATTCACAACTTATAAAGTCCTCTACGCTTGAAACAATCCACCCCATGCCCAAACACACATGATCCTCTCGACGGCTCAAGTACTTTGTGTATCAAAAAGGCCAGTGGTGAGATTTTTGCCAGGTCATCAGCAAAACTATTTAAAAGCAAAAGTGGAAAAATAAAGAAACAGCTAACAATATTCTCGTACCTTGAATGCTTCTTTTGAAAAAGGCCTTACATCCTTCACACGACCAGACTCCATAGTGATATCCTGAGGCATAGTCACTGCAGACGGCGCAGACATGGGCGTCTCTCTTTGAACCCGGGCTGGTAACAGGGCTGACACATCTGCTCCCACTAACCTTCCTTTTCAGTGTCTCTCTGGAGGCAAGGAAAACATTCATTGTAGAAAGCATGAAGGGGAAAAGAGGGGCTTTGCAGGAAAAAAAACAACCACCTAGTATGAACACTGCCTCATTTATCTCTTTGCCCTCCAGGGTTCATGACAAATATAATCCAGGAAGAATGATCAAGCACAACCTTTGTTACTGGTATCGGATCTATGAAGAGTCACATTCACTGTTGGGAATAACTAGTTTTTGAAAGTGGTGGGATGAGTTTATGCCCATCCATTCAGTGCTGATGAGCACTAGTAACTACAGAAGGTCAGTTGTAGCCATCAGGGTGCATGTCTCTAAGTGTATTCAGTGACCAGCTTCAGTCTTCCCCACAGTTCTGGACCACAGGCAGGTTTGCTGTGGACCTCCACAGGGACTAGAGCTCATCAGCCCTGTATGGCAGGGCCTAAACTCACCTAACTTTTTTCATGTATCAGCCATTCCCATCAGTATCACTAAATAGCCCTTCAGAGGTTCCATTTAAATGGGGGAGAAAAAAATCTTTCATTCTGCAATTTAAGAAAAAGCCTAGAATAAAAATAATTTTAAGAGAAGAAACAAAAGAATATGAACTTTGTTATATTAAGGTAAATAGTAGACTCTGGTTTGGAGAGGAGAGAAGGGAAGAGATGGGGAGGGGAAGAGAAGGAAGAGAAAAAGAGAGAGAGAAAGGGAAAGAGAAAAGAAGAGGGGAAAGAGTAAACACGCGTCTGTTCTTATAGAAGGCTTCGAAAGCGGCAGGCACTCACTGCTGGGTGGAGGGCCATGGACTTCCACAGAGGAAGGCAAGCCCATCAAAGTAGCACTGGTCAGCACCGAAAACGCACCTGGCTAGTTCCTGATTTTGCTAGGGTGTGTTCGTTTTGGAAAGGAAACAGTAGAGGTATGACTGAGTTATAAATGAAGGTAATTTTACTGTGGATTAAGTTACCCAAATATTAGTAGACCTCTGATTAGAATGCATGCTCAGAAACAAAATATTTCTTCTGTTAAACACTGAAGGACTTCCAGTCAAGATGATGGCATAGGTAACCACGGTTCGCAAACTCACAAAACCACATCAGAATAACAACATTATAGAACAACCATCATTCAAAACCAAAAGAAATGGAGTTGAATGGAAGTCTGAAAACGATGGAATTAAAGAAACAACATCCATCCAGTCTGGTAGGAGGGATGCAGACGCAGAACGGGCTGGTCCCACATCCATATGTGGTGGATAAAAATTCAGGAAGGATATCTTGGGCGTGAGGAGTCCCAGCCCCACACCAAGCCCCCCAGCCCAGGAATATAAATCCCCATAATATCTGGCTGCAAAAACCAGCAGGGATTGAGTCAGTGGAAGAAACTTCTAGAGTCCCAAGAAGTTCCTATTAAAAGACCCACACGTGAACTTACTCAGACTCACTCCTTCTGAGCTCCAGCACCAGGGTAGCAGCTTGAAAGGCACCTGTGGAATACAGGGAGGAGCTGAAGTGTCTGGCATTAAGCGAGAGCTGGGGACAGCTTTCTTCCAGACAGAAAGGTGAGCAGAGCCACAGAGCCAGCAGAGTCCTATATCTGAGACTCTATAAACCAGGCTAACACTGTTTGCCCCACCCTGGAGATCCCCTGGGATTCCATCCCACCCAACTCACAGACTCTAGCCCCCACTTCTTGCTAAGTGGCCCCAGGCATGGCACTAGCAGCAACCAGTCTAGATTCCCAGCTTGGCTTTGCCTGGGATTCTCCAAGCCCAGCACAAGTAGCAGCCATCCCAGATTGCTCTATAGCTCAGGCAGGGTGGCCGCAGGCAAAACTCAGGTAGGGGAAGACCTTGGCCTGCACCACCCAAAACCTAAGGTCCAATGCACCCAGTGGACAGCTACAGACCATGTCGGGGTACCACCACCCTGCCCCTGCACAGCTGATCCTCCACAGAGAGTGGAGGTTGGTGGTTGGTGGTCACAGGCAGTCTTTGCAGCTGACTGGCTTGGGTAAATCCCTCCCATTGACCTGACCGAAAAAAAAAAAAAAAACAAGGCTCAACCACAAGAGGAGGGTATACTCAGCCCATGGTAAGGGCACACATCAAGTACCCAGCATGGGTGACAGGGAAGGCTGTGCCACCGGACCATACAGGACACCTATTACATTAGGCCACACTACCAAGACATGGAGTCAAAGTAGCTCTACCTGATACACAGAAACAAACACAGGGAGGCTGCCAAATTGAAGAGAGAAAAATGGCCCAAATGAAAGAACAGATCAAAACTCCAGAAAAAGAACCAGACAAACTGGAAATAAACACTCTATCAGATGCAGAGTTCAAAATACTGGTTATAAGGATGCTCAGGGAACTTAGTGAGGACCTCAACAGCATAAAAAAGATCTAGTTAGAAATGAAGGATACACTAATTGAAATGAACAATTCACAGGGAAACAACAGTAGAGTAGATGAAATCGAGGATCAAATCCATGATTTGGAACATAAGGAAGCAAAAAACAGCCAATCAGAACAACAAGAAGAAAAGAGAACACAAAAAAGATGAGGACAGTGTAAGCAGCCCGTGGGATAACTTTAAGTAATCCAACATTCACTTCATAGGAGTGCCAGAAGGAGAAGAGAAAGACGAAGAAATTAGAAATCTTTTTCAAAAAATAATGAAAGAAAACTTCCTAATTTGGTAAAGGAAATAGACATGCAAGTCCAGGAAGCACAGAGAGTCCCACACAAGATGAATGCAAAGAAGCCCACTCCAAATGCATCATAATTAAAATGTCAAAAGGCTGAAGATAAAGAGAGAATCTTAAAAGTAGCAAGAGAAAAGCAAACAATTACCTACAAAGGAATTCCCATAAGACTGTCAGCTGATTCTCAAAGGAAACTTTGCAGGCTAGAGGAGACTGGCAAGAAATATTCAAAGTCATAAAAAGCAAGGGCCTATAGCCAAGATTGCTCTACCCAGCAAAGCTATCATTTAGAGTCAATGGGCAGATAGAGAGCTTCTCATATAAGAAAAAAACTAAAGGAGTTCATCACCACCAAACCATTATTACATGAAATATTAAAGGGACTTCAGAAGATCAAAATTATGAACAATAAAATGGCAATAAACACATACCTGTCAACATTTGAATCTAAAAAACAAACTAAGAAAACAAGTACACAGATAACATCATGGATACAGAGAACATTTTGATGATTGCCAGATGGATGGGGAGTGTAGGGAATGGGTGAAGAGGTAACAGGATTAAGAAGTATGAATAGGTAGTTACAGAATAGCCATGAGGATGTAAAGTACAGAACAGGAAATGGAGTAGCCAAAGCACTTACATGCACCTGTGGACATGAACAATGGTGTGGGGATTGCCAGAGGGAGTGAAGAGTGCTGGGGGGGAGGGAAGGGGAAAAAACTGGGACTATAATAACATAATAAATAAAACATAATAAAAAAATTTTAAACAATGAAAAAAATGGTACTTTCAAGCAATTATCTACAAATTTATGTCCTATTTTGTAACAAAAGATGTTTTTAAAAGAGAAAAATAAAAATACTGTGTAATATGGCTTTCTCAAAGTTTTATAACAGCATTTAAAAGTAATGAGTTTCGATATCCAACATGTCATAACTTAGACTTCGGTTGTTTTAGAAGTTTCTCTCTCTCTCACGCCTCCTTTCCCTCCAGACTACCTATTCCCTCTATAGCCACAACTATCATTAAAAATATTACAAATTGCCCTGACCAGTGCAGCTTAGTTGGCTGGGCATCATCCCGCAAAGTGAAAGGTTGCCGGCTGGATTCCTGGTCGGGGCATGTGCCTGAGTTGCGGGTTCTGTCCCTGGTTGGGGCTCACAAGAGGCAACTAACCAATCTTTCTCTCTCACATCGATGTCTCTCTTCTCCTCTTTCTCCCTCCCTTCCCCTCTCTAATAAATATACTCTTTAAAATATGTATATTAAATATATTACAAATTAAATAGAACTATTGTTACCTTGCATTTACAGAATACATATTTTTTTAACTTCTAGAATTTTCAACTAAATTCTACATTTAAATAGTTTCCCATTGATTTCTATAAAATATTATTTTAGTTCACTCTTAAAAAGTTTGTACCAATTCTTGTCTGTCTTTTCAGGCTTCACACGTCTAGTATTTTCATTTAAGTTGTAATACCACCAGTTATCGTATCCTGCACACAATATGTCATGAACACTAAAGTGTGATTTCACTTACAAAATAAGGATCCAAATTGAAAGTAAAGTAAAAATTTATTTTCAAACTTGTTGTCTAAAGACGGCAGTCCTAGCAGTGAGTCCTCTCCCCGGCACAGATGCATGCACGAGCGTGACTTCCAGCGAGAACACCAAAGCAGAATAGATATTCGAGAATACCGTGTTTTAAGTGCTCTAAGTATTCTATGTGACTAATAAAAACCTTGTATAACACTTATCTTTCTTTTCACTACTAAATCAGAAAGTGATCTGAATAATGGCCATGGACGACAATGAAGACTACATTTACCTGTTTACAGGTAAGGTGTGTTCTAGTGATGTTGCTTCACACCAAGGACTCTTTTGAGGTTCTGCATACAGAAGTGAAGACTGGCAGTGGATTGCTAAGGGGGAGAGGTGTCCAGAAGTTGGCCACAACACATTTGGGCTTGTGGTCTGTCGACCAGGTCCACCTTCTGAGTTACTGACGCTGCTGGGAATACTGTAATTCACCACAGCAGGGCTATAGAATGTCATGGCCGAATATTCCCGGCGGCTCTCTACGTAGGAAGAAGGTATGTATATGGGGCCATGCTCCAGGGGGAGGATGGACTGACCGCAGCTGTAGGAGGCAGGGGAGTTAAGGCTGGACGGTGAGTTTTTTATATCCATGTCTTGAATAGGCAGCATCTGAGAAAACTCCTCGCGAGAAGAGCCACAAAGGGACTCTACAATGTTTTCGGTGTCATGGGCAGGTGTAGTGGCTGTAAAGAGTAACAAAAGGCATTTCTAAGTTAGGCAGAGACACAGGGATAACTATAAAAAAATCCTCAAACATTATTATTAAACACACACATTGGTATGAGCTTAGAAATACATTCTGAAAGATACGCACGAAAATAGTAGCCTCAGAGGGACGGGAACGCAAGGCACGGGACCCTCATTTCCTGCTTCATTCACCTCTTCATTGCTGTTGTTGCCGTTGTTGCCGTTGTTAACCACCATGGTATTTTACCAAGGGACTTCATTATAAAATGCTTTTTAAAATTAAAACACATAGGCTCATATAAAAAATGACTGCTTTTTTACACCTAAAACTAGATAAAGTTGTTACGGAAAAATAATCCAGAATAAACTGGAAAATCCTGAAAAAGCAGATCAATGCGCCGGGCCAGCATTACCAGATATTCGATACACTGTGAGCAGCTGATGACAAAGAACAGGGAATCGACAGACCGATGTAACTGTGTCAGTTGTCAATTTACTGACTCTCAGCTTCTAATGCACCCTTCAATGTATGCTCTTACAGGGTGTCCAACCTTTTGGCATCTCTCCACAACACTGGAAGAATTGTTGTCTTGGGCCACACATTAAATACACTGTGACGCGTAATCACAAAGTAATCTCATAGTGTCTTAAGCAAATTCACAATTTTGTGTCAGGCCGCATTCACAGCCATCCTGGGCTGCATTCCGCCTAAGGGCCACAGGTTGGACACCCCTGCTGGGATAAACCACCGAATTCCTGCGTCATTTAAAATGAGGCAACGGTAAATTTTCTTAGCAGAGGATGCTGCAGGCACAATGCAGGAGGAAGAGGACGCTGTGATTTCTGGCCCTGACAGAGGCTGGCAGTGTGGATGAGAACATGCAATGGAGTGTGATCCAGCCACAGGTCTATCCGAGGTCCCGCTGAAAACTTACAGCCTCAGCGTTGTGATAACCCGTCCGCAATCACCCACCCCGACTGTGACCCCAGGCATTGCACACCGAGAAGCTGTTCCTCCTCCTGTAAGCCCCTCACGCCATGTGACCTGCACACTCCAAAGGCCTTCTGCCTCTGCAGGTAGGTACCGGGACTCCTGGGGGACACCCATGCCATGTGCCACTGATCACCAGCTCCCAACCTGCAGCCCGAGACCAGCTCTGGCCTGGCTAAACCAGTGAACATCTCTGCTAGTTAATGGCCAAACCATCTTCTCCCCTGAGGTCTGACCCCTTCTGAGTCTGTCCTTCCTTGGGTACTCTATCTCAGTTCTAAGGTAGGATATAGAGTCTTCTTATATCTTATACTTAGTTTCTTGGCATAGTTAATGAATTATAAATAATTCTTCACATTAAAACTCCTCTATTGAACTTATTATATACTTTCTAACTCCTGATTGGGCCCAGACTGCTATATAACAAATGGAAAACCCCAAAATGTCAAATTCAGAAGTTTTTGGAAATTTGGTAATGATAAAAGGTGGTGTCTCAGGGAAAACAACAAACAACAGAACTGCCATTGGGAAAAGAATGTACCAGAATAAACTCCTAATGGATGAGAGATCCAAATGTCAAGAGAAATGGAAGGAAGACCAAGAAGGAGGGAAAAAGGAGGCGGGGTAGGGGCTGCAAGCCAACAGAGTATAAATCCTTGTGTAACGTGGGTGTGGGGAAACCGTCTCAACTGTGGCTCCAAATCCAGAAGCAATAAAAAGATGCACATAAAAGTGTATCACTTTGGTACATTAAAGTAAATGCTGGCATATCATAAAACACACCATAGTCTACAGGTGGCAAACACAAAGCCCACGGGCCAAATCCGGCCCTCCACCTTGTTTTCTCTGGCCTGGCACCTTGCTTCTACCCAGTGGTAGCACCAAGCTCTCGCTTAACTGTTAAGGAGTAGATACATGTACACAGTCCTAAAGTTACATTCGGCCCTTTGGAGGCAACCGTGAGGCTGACGTGACCCCTGGTGAAAATGAGTTTGACACCCCTGCCATAGGCAAAGTCAAAAGACCAATGGCAAATTGGAAATAAAAATATTCTCAACTTACATTAGAAACAAGGGGATTATCTCGCTAGTTAACATATATTTAAAAAAAAAAACTTAATTTAAAATAAAGAGACCAGAAATTTACTAGAAAAACTGGCCAAACACATGAACAGGTAGAGCACAGAAAAGGGAAAGCAAATGGCTCTTAAAACAGTAAGATGTTTGACCTCATTCATAAGAGATACAAGCCAACACTATACCAAGATACCACTCTCATTAATCATACTTGGTAAAAATTCACATTTGGCAACAGATTCTCATGGAAAAACAGGGCTCTTTCCCACATTGCTAGTAGGAGTGCAAATGGCACAACCTCCATAGGTATTTGTATATATAGTAACATGTAGCTGTCTGTAGCAAAACTGCACATGCTTTTACCCTTTGGACTATGAGTTCATAGTGTTAATCAAAAAAAAAAAAGAGCCCAGGCTGGTGTAGCTCAGTGGATTGAGTGCTGGCTGCAAACCAAAGGGTCACCAGTTCAATTCCCAGTCAAGGCACATGCCTGGGTTGCGGGCCAGGTCCCCAGTATGGGGCGCGTGAGAAGCAACCTCACATTGATATTTCTCTCCCTCTCTTTCTCCTTCTCTTGCCCTCTCTCTAAAAAATGAATAAATAAAATTTTTAAAAAAAGAAAAAAAGGAATCATTTATTGTCATTGCCAGTAATTGATACATCAGCTCTTCACCCTGAAAATTAGTAATTAAAAAGGGAAAGAATTAAGCCTGAAACCTGCCTTTTAAAGAGGATCTTTAGTTTATTCCTGGATCAAGGGGAAACCCTTCTTTACAAAAGAATGCCACCTAACAAATAGTTCAGAAAAAAAATTTTGGATGGACAGATTAGATAAATAAGTCAAAATGTTAACAATTATTTAATCTAGATGGTGGATGTATGGACTTTGATTATACCAGTCTTTCTGTAAGTTTTTGTAACTTTTCTGTAAGTTTGAAATTTTTCATGATAAAAAGCTTTGGAGGGAGAAAAATCACAAAATAATACAAGATTAAAAATGGGAACCTTAAAACAAAAGGAAAGAATAACTGGAATAATATAATGTAGACAAGGGAACAATGACCACTAATGAACAATGAAAGTCTGTGAGGGAGATCATTAGCTCTCCCTCGCCCAGACTCTGAGCTCCAGCTGTCACCTAATCCCACATGTGGGCACCTTGGCGACATAAAGCCCCCTAGTGCCTTCCTCCCAACCTTTCTACTCGAACGCTTGCTCCATCTGTCCTCAAAACACAACACATCAATGGTGTTCTTAAAATTCTCTAACACTTCTCCCTTCAAAGGTAGAACCTCATCACCCCTTGAGTGTGGGCTAGATTTGGTGACTCAATCTAATGAAGTTACGGCAGAAGAAACAGGTATGTGACTCCCAAGACGAGGTCGTAAAAGGCACAGCAGCCTCCTCGTGGATCCCTCACTCCAGGGTAAGTTAGATGCCACATTGTGGGGACCCTCAAGCAACCCTATGGAAAGTTCCTGCCAGTGGCCAGCAAGGAACTGCAGCCTCCAGCCAACAGCTATGCGAGTGAGATATTTTGAATCCTCCAGCCCCCTTCAAGCTTTTAGATGACTGTAGCTCTGGCTGACGCCTTGACTGTTAGCCAACTTGACTGCTGAACTCTATGATAATTATCTAGTGCCGTGTAACAAATTATTACAATATCCACGTTAAAATTCATCCTTGTCCAGCCCCAAACCACTCCTTTATTTCCTATTAGTGTTAATGGCAAAGCACATTACAATGTGACTTGTCCCCTTCATCCAATGACCTCTAATCACCAAAACACACTGGTTTTTTCCTCCACAGTGCCTTTTCCCACACTGTCTTTAGCCACCATCTGAGCAAGCTCTCATTACTTCTCATCCGTGAACCTGCAATCAGCTCCTTCCTGTTCCTTGTTCCTTGTCCCTTACTCCTTACTAGCTCCTTCTCCAGGCACATAGAGCAGCCAGATGAACATTCTTCAAACCCAGCTCTGATCGGCCCCCTGCGTCCCACCAGCCTCTGCAGTGAATGCAGTGAATCACGGTCTTCTAACAGTCAAAGCCTTCCACCGCACTGTCCCCTGCCACCAGCCCACTCTGATCTGCTCTTTTCCTACAGGAGACCCACCGCGTCCAGAAGGTCAAGTCCTTGTGAAGTGGTTGGCACTTTATGCCTTAGCAGTTTTTTCACTCTTAACAGCCATATAGTTATTAATATATACATTTAATCCTTTTTATTAGATTACAACTATATCAAATCCTTCCTGAACATGGTAGAGGTGGGGTGGGAGATTAAGAAATATAATTACATTTTAAACTCCTTGAAGGCACCCACTATATTTTATTCACCTTCCACTACAACTCAGTAATTATTTTTTATAAGGAAAGAATGAGGAAATGTGTTTAAAATACTAGATTTCACCAAGTCAAGGCTATTCATCAGAGATGGGAACGCTTTTCAGCAGGCATGGGACTGTGCGGAGACAGCGGATTTAAAGGAGTCCCAAGACACGCACCCTGCCTTCAGGGAGCCGCTGCGCCAGGCAGAGGAGGCGGACCAAGTGAAGTGATAGGAACTCATGCAAAAGGTGCCACCACTTCTAATCAACATTGACTGACCATGAGGGATAGGAAAGAGAAGGGCAGCTGGAGAATATAGGGAGGAGAAAGTTGTTTTTTTTTAAATCTATGTGCATTTATTAATCATGAGTACACGAGTTCATGTTTCAATTACTTAGTCTCCCAACAAACATACATAACCCCTGATTCCTAATAGAAAATATGCAGGATAAAGCATATCATCCTAACTATTGTGAAAAGTAACTTTCCAAACTATTTTTTAAATTGTGGTAAAATACACATAACATAAAATTCATCGTCTTAACCATTTCTAAGTGTTAAAGTACATTCATACTGTTACACAACCAACCTCTAGAGCCCTTTTCATCTTGTAAAATTAAACCTCTACCCCAGTTAAACAGCAGCTCTCCGCCCCTGGCAACCACCGTTTTACTTTATGTCTCTATGAATTTGACTACTCAGTCCTTCCCATAGAGGGAATAATACAGTATTTGTCTTTTTGTGACTGGATTATTTCACTTAGCATCATCTCCATGTTGTAGCCTTTGTCAGAATTTCCTTCCTTTCTTTAAGGCTAAATTCTGTTGTACTTATGCACTACATAAGGGTTTTAAACAGAGACGCTTGGGAACATTTACAGACCCATGGAAATGACCGAGGTTACAGTGAGTGGTCGACACAGGAGAGACCACAGGAGTTGGTAATTAGGTCGTTGGTAACCTTTTCGATGGCAGATGCAGCACGACAGTGTTGGTAGGAGGCGTGTGTCCCTCGACCTGTCCTGCAAAATCTCGTTTCAATCCACCTGCCCGTACACCTGCTCCTGTACTTCTGTTTTCAGTACGTCACCTCGGCGACTTCACGTCAGTGTATTGTTTTTGCTATGTGATCTGAGCATATCTTGTGTAGCCAAATATTTCATCAACAGACATTTAAAGTACTTTTAACAACACAGCTTAAATCATATATATTATAACAATTGAAAGCAAAATTCTTAAGGTAACATGCATAACAAATTGTACCTATGCATAATAAAATGTAACCCGGAGGTAATATTTAAATTTTGTATTTATTAAACTTTTTAAAAAAGGTATAAGAAAACAGGCTAGTGTACCCAATTTAATAAATAAAAAACATATCCAAAGGTTAGTGTGGTCACCATGCTGAGTACACTAACTTTCTTCCACAGAGTACTCAAGGTAAACTTTTATAAGGGTAAATTCAACACTCTTAACCATCAAATGAAGATGAAATTACACTCAGGAAACTATGAAGCAGGAAAGTAGTGAAGTTTAGAATAACGATTTCAACAAGAGACTTCAAATTAATACTCAATTAATGAAAAAAATCAATTAAACAGATTAAACATAAGCAACCATTCTTTGAACATTCTGGTCAATGAGGGTATTTTTAAATTTCATCTTGTCTCAACTTTACATCTCCCCGAAAACGTATTTATCATTTTAACATAAATATTACAGCAAAGCCAACACACCAAACTGTCAGAAAACAATCTTTTCCTTTTATTAAGCCTCTTAAAAACCTAAAGCTTCCACTAACACAAAGTGATAAATAGTAGCATGGAGATTCACAAACTTGAAATAACACATCCCATTATCCAGTTGGAAAGTAATGACACAATTTAAAATGAATATGACATCTCTCCCAGAAGCAGAAAATCAATCCGGTCACTCATTTTCACCTGTAAGTGAAATAAATGTTCATTCTCAACCCAGAAATTCTGAAATGACCTGTTAGACACACACTACCCAATGGCCAATGCCAGGATTCGTCCAGGCAATCAGGTGCCATGGTGACATTGCTTAGAAAATTTGGGTTGCACAAATATACTCCAACCAACCTCTCTCTAGAACTCACACATCCCTGCACCACGATAATTTATGTAAGAGGGCGGGAAACTGGATAGTGATTAAAGGCTATGTTGGGGTTTTTTTTTTTTGCTGGATATCTTTTAGATATATACAGGTTCGTGACAACTATTTGTTAGTGGAATCTTTGATAATTAGTAACTTGGTAGCCAATGGAAATAAGTTTTCTTCTTAGGACTCAACAAGGGGCAATAAACTGAAATCACTGTAGCAGACCTGGGAGACTGGAGAACAGGAAGCAAAAGGGGAGTCTTCACTGAAGGTCTATAAAAGTGAAAGTAAA